>JAPDDL010001058.1:37500-93542 GCA_027422435.1 Schizopygopsis pylzovi
CAGTCATGGTTATGTCCCTTCCATCCACTGACTGGGCAAGTTGTTTAGTCCACATCTCACGGGCTTCCTTCACCGTGGTGATTGCTTCACCACCAACTCTACAGGGCCTGTTCACTCGATCCAGGGCTTTCTTGAAAGATGGCAATTCCGTCAATGCCCTCTCGATCGGATTTTGACTCGATAGCAGCTTCATCGTCCTTGACCGTTGCCAGATCGGTATGGTGGTACTTATCGAGGGTATATCAAGGCCTCCCACCTGGAAAGGCGAGTAGAGGTAGGCTAACGGTGTATCCTTCGGCAGATGCAGCCATTTCCTTACCGCTGTGCGCACCATCTTGTCCATCTTCAGAAGGGTATTCCTGTGGGCTCCCCCTAGCACTAGTTCATGTACCAGTCTGGGGACCATGAATACTTTCAAGATGTCGAGTCTCTGATATGGTTTCAATGGTGCTGTGGTGATTTTGTGTAGCATCTTTTCCAGGTGCCCAGTGTGCTTCGGTGTCACTTTCCCTTTCCATGTGAAATCCAATCCTAGATAGCGCTGTTTATCCAGTACACCCATTGCTGGAATCACCCCTCCCTCGGTGGAATAAGAATGAGGGTCAAGGAGTAGGCACTTCCTCCTTCTATCTTTAAGGATTGTTTTAGCCTTCGATTTCTTTTCGTTCAATGTCATCCCCATTCCTCTCAATGCTCCACAGAGTCCATCCAATTTCAGTTGGAGGTCCTCGCTGTTCTGAGCAACAAGTACCAGGTCATCAGCGTAGGCAATCGCATCGATGGTTTGATCACCTAATTCCACCCCTTTCTCAGGGTAAGCTGCTTGTATTGCTTTGTTCATTACTAGGATGAAAAGGATTGGTGATAATGGATCGCCTTGCCTTACGCCTCTTCCACATTTTGTCATCCTTGTCCCCAGGTTCACCTCTGCCTCTTCGTAGAGATTCGCCAGGTAGTTAAGCAAGGGTTCCGGTCCTCCAGAAGGGGTGTAGATTGGACCAGCATCGCGGTCTGGGGTGACGTGGCTAACTGTGGTGGTGGCGAAAGTGATGTGGGAGATCCTTCTGGGCTATGGGGGCTGTACACAGGAGATGGTGCCCTTTGGTGGACAACTGTTGGTACTGTCCATTCCAAAGTCTGCAACCTTTTCCGTATGGCCTCCACTGTCCGAGTGCGGAAGTGAGAGTGTAGCTTGATTGCCAACTCTCTCTTAGTCATTCCCAGCATCCAGATTTTCGTGGCTTCGTCAGTAAGCAGGTTATCCTCATCTTCCGACCAGTGTTTCACGGATTTTCCCCGCTTGATGGCGGCACTGGCTGGCGGGGGGATATCCTGCTGGATATTAGTTCTGGTTAGTACGTCGTCCACTTCAGTTGTCATTGTTGGTCCTATTGACCTATGATCTCCTTGGTTGGCGACATTGTCACTCGGTGGACTATGCTGTTGATGCTCCCTCGATGTTAAGGTGCATGTCCACTTCAGGTGTTGAAGTCTCTTCTTCAGTGCTTCCAGGGTGCGGTGGGGAAAGGTAACGTGCAGGTGAGTTAAAAGATCCTTCTTCTTCATGCCGATTCTCCAGATTGAGTCGGCCTTAGCTCTTAAGTCATCATCCTCTCCGTTTGACCATCCCTTCCTCCTTCCTTGAAGCACCGTAATCCTCTCTTGGTTGACTTCCACCGGGTGCCGATGGTATCTATGCATACCCAGGCTCCTTGACGATGGGAAAGTCAAGCCACAGTCTTAACAGATATTATCACTCCGTTTGGGACCTGAGACAGATTCGAAAGTTCCAGCCTCCTTAACAGCCTCACCGCTGCTGTAATCCTGGTTTCCAGAGGGACCAGGATTTGTATTCATTTTCTTTTTGCTCGTAACCAGCAGAAAATCCCAGGCGGGTGGTTGGCCCGACTGGGATAGCCCGGATCTTAGTTCAGGTGGGTTGCAGGCGGGGGTGCCGACTTGACACCCTCCGCCGGTTGTTGGAATAACCAAAGCTTCCCACCCTATCCAGCGGTCGCCACGAGGAGGCGCCCGGGCCGTGTAACAGTCATAGTTACTCCCGCCGTTTACCCGCGCTTCATTGAATTTCTTCACTTTGACATTCAGAGCACTGGGCAGAAATCACATCGCGTCAACACCCGCCGCGGGCCTTCGCGATGCTTTGTTTTAATTAAACAGTCGGATTCCCCTGGTCCGCACCAGTTCTAAGCCGGCTGCTAGGCGCCGGCCGAGGCGTCGCGCCGGGGAGGCCGCCCGCCCCGGACCCCCCCGCCGCCTCCCGGGGGAGAGGGGGGGAGCACCGAGACGGAGGTCCCGACGCGGGCCGTAGCTGGGGAGATCCGCGAGAAGGGCCCGGCGCACGTCCAGAGTCACCGCCGCGCACCGCGACGCACCTGCCCCGCCGACCCCGGCCCGACGCAGGCGCCGAGGACACCCCCCCTACTGACCTCCAACGACGCCCCCCCCCCGGAGCCGCGCCGGCCGCCCGGGGGCGACCGACACGGACGGGGGGAGAACGCCGAGAGAGGGGCAGACGGAGGCCTGGCGCCGCACGCCGGAAACGGGAACGGGACGGGATGCCACGGGACGGCCGCTCCCCCAGCCGCAGCTCGGGCCCAGCCCCGCTTCGCACCTCAGCCCGACCGACCCAGCCCTTAGAGCCAATCCTTATCCCGAAGTTACGGATCTGACTTGCCGACTTCCCTTACCTGCCTTGATCTAACACGCCAGAGGCTGTTCACCTTGGAGACCTGCTGCGGATATGGGTACGGCCCGGCGCGAGACTTACACCTTCTCCCCCGGATTTTCAAGGGCCGACGAGAGCTCACCGGACGCCGCCGGAACCGCGGCGCTTTCCAGGGCACGGGCCCCTATCTCGGGACGAACCCATTCACAAAGAAAAGAGAACTCTTCCCGGGGCCCCCGCCAGCTTCTCCGGGTTCGTTTGCGTTACCGCACTGGACGCCTCACGGCGCCCGTCTCCTCCACTCCGGGTTCTGGGATCTGAACCAGACTCCCTTTCGATCGGCCGGGGGCGACGGAGGCCATCGCCCCTCCCTTCCGAACGGCGTTCGCCCATCCCTTAGGACCGACTGACCCATGTTCAACTGCTGTTCACATGGAACCCTTCTCCACTTCGGCCTTCAAAGCTCTCGTTTGAATATTTGCTACTACCACCAAGATCTGCACCCGCGGCGGCTCCACCCGGGCCCGCGCCCTAGGCTTCCGCGCCACCGCGGCGGCCCTCCTACTCGTCGAGGCGTATCTACCGGCCTCACACCGTCCACGGGCTAAGCCTCCATCAGAAGGACTTGGGCCCCCGGCCCGCGCCGAGAGAAGCGGTCTTCTGTACGCCACATTTCCCTCGCCCCGTGGCCCGGGGCGGGGATTCGGCGCTGGGCTCTTCCCTCTTCGCTCGCCGCTACTGAGGGAATCCTTGTTAGTTTCTTTTCCTCCGCTTAGTAATATGCTTAAATTCAGCGGGTCGTCTCGCCTGATCTGAGGTCGTACTCAGATGGGGTCGTGGCGGCCGCTCCCGCGAGGGGAGGCTGGCCTGAAGCGAGTAAGTTTGCCGCCCGGTCCCCCGACTGACTGCCCACGAAGCGACGCCCGAGGATAAGAAATAATAAAATCCCTTTTATTTCATCCAGGCTGATGATTGTAATGATGCCAGGTTGTTTACCTCAGCTTAGAGCGCTCTGCTCGTGCTGCTTCTCAGAATGTTTGGTCGCTATAGCAACCAGTTGTAGTGGAAAACTGTAGGTCCAAAACAGAGCAGAACCAAACTGAACCGAACCGAGCTGGTACCAGTCAGTGGAAAACCCCCATAAGTTGCAGTTCACTAAGCAACAAGCTATTGTAAACAAGCTAACGTTAACTAGATAAGTAATATTTTAATCGCTAATATAGCAGATTCATGGAAAATTACATCGGTAACGTTAATCAGCATTTTTGCCGCAACTAATTTATGAATGAGTCTGCTGCATCAACTACATTAAAGAGAATCACTTTATTTAAAGTGAATAAAGTACCCTATTTACTGGAGTTCAACATTAACTGAGCCGCAGCCACACACCTGACTCGTGTGTGGAGTAGGTGAGATGAACTGGGAAAGCAGGCAGTCAGTGTTGCCAGATCGGGTTGACGATTTCCAGCCCAAAAGCTCAGTAAAACCCGCCCACTTCAACAAAAACCAGCCCAAAATTTTAACTGCCAAAATAATGTGATATGATTTTATTACCATGTCAATCAAGGTTGATAAGGACCACTTTTATCTCCTCAAAATAAAATAACGACGAAAAAAGGTAATAAAGATAAATACATTTCACAGGAACATGGATCAAAACAGGGCAAATGCGTTACAGACAGTAAGAAAATATGCTTAAAATGACCAGGAACTTTTTGCAAATTTTTTGCAAAAAAGTGCACAATAAAGTGATCAGAAAACAATGTTAATTCACACCCACAACAGCCAAACATGTGTTATTCATTGATACATACTGTATGATAATCTGACAGCTAAAATAATAATAACAATTAACAACAATGCGCTTACCTTTCTCTTGTGCTTCATCTTCAGACAGCACGTATTTCATGAAGTAAACATTTTAGAACATAATGCAGAACTTAGCACAGTCAAAACTGTTCAAGTCCAGCAGCTGTCAATGCCAAGTATACAAGAGTTTGGACGGTTTAAAATATGTTCTGATGCAGGACAGCATTGTATAGTCCCATATTCAGTTTAGATTTTTATTAAATCCTTCAACTGTTCTCTTATTTCAGTTACAATTACATTTAGAAGTCTTCTATTCATTTAATCCACGTTGTGAGATTTGAGTTACTCTTAGATTCTTTATCGTGTAACTTATATTTAAGCCACTTTGCCATGACAATCACTTAACTTAAATAAAATGAAAGAGTAAATATATAGCTGCATATTTAAATTTTGCCCTTTACAGCGCCAAACCCAATCACTCACGAGTCATCACATCTCACCAACATAAAAGATGGTAAATTGATTGACAAGTCTCTGTTAAAATGAACCAAAAGGGTTGCGTTAAGGAAAAATGAGTTGATGACTGCACTATTTTGCTGTGATACTTTGAGCTCGAGCATATTAAGATAACATAACTAAGATAAAAGTGAAGAAAAAAGCAGCTGATTGGGCGGCTTTTATTTTTTTTAAAGCAGCCCAAATTTGGTCTACCCGCACAATGCGTTAATCTCCGGTCCAAGCCGATCAAAAGAAGCCCAATTGGGCAGCAACCCGCCCAATCTGGCAACACTGCAGGCAGTGGGCCAAACCACTGTTAGGAAGGGGAGGGGGAACTGAACTGTTTCGAAAAGCATTTTTTTTTTTTTTTTTTTTTTCTACTTACACAATTATTTTAGGTATACTTACATATATTTTTCATAATAGAGAGTGCGATTTTTTTAAATATTTTTTTTGGGGGGGACAACCCTCGGATGGGGGGGACATGTCCCCTCCGTCCCCCCCAGGATTTACGCCCATGGACCATCCGTATGAAACTAAACACTAGTTGTAATTTTACAGCGAACAGTAATACGTCATAGGTTAAGAAAAATACCATAGGTTCCACTACACAGCAAGCTTATACAATACATAAAATACAACATTAATATATATATATATATATATATATATATATATATATTGTTTTTATGGTAGAAGTAGTAACTGGTTGTCTTTTAGAAATCCTCAATGCAAGTTTGGATTTCTTTGTCTGCTAGAGATTAACAAAACGGTTCCTATGGAATTCCAGAGGACGAAAGGGCTTTCCAGGGGTCATGAGAATGTCACGTTTGTGGAGATCTGGGGAGTGTTTGTGTCAACATATAACTGTCCTTTTGTAGATAGCATCATTGATATATGCTTTAATGATCAAAGATCCTGGGAGTGTGGTCGCTGTCCTATCTCCAAATAAGAAGTTCCTTTCTTCTGTGTTTATTTATGGTAAGCCAGTCAGGAACAACGATAAAATCCTGTTCCTCAGTAGATCATATCGTGTTCCTTTGATGTGTGAGAGTCCATTGTAAGGTGGGCCCCGTCCACTCAAGTGCTACACATCCCCCTTTGGCTCGGTGATGTTCCCGATGGAACATCGGCGGGCACTGGAACAAGAGGCAGAGAGAACAGGCACACACAAGACACAAACAACATCTCCATCACTGACTGAATCCTGGTGCAGGGTAATTTGGGAATGAACAGGTTAGAAACTTGAGAAGACGTAGGGATGCATTGTTTAGGATTTTTTTGTAATTGGGTCATTTTGATTGGTTTAATTGTCAGGGGTTCGATGAGGCGGTATAGTCATGATCTCAATCAGGTTGGTTGAGTTCTCTGGTTCGGGTTCATGGTCGGGTTAATCGCATCGGAAGAGGCGCGGGACGCCTGACGTGCATCTGTTGAAAGACTCTTGAACGGCATTCACTCACTTGTGTAGGAGGAAGGCCAGTGTCAAAGTCACAATGTATCCTACAATAGTAGAGATGCAAAGCACTGTTTCAGCGACAGACCAAGACCGAATATTTGGCGCGCCAGCGGGCGGAAGGCGAGCAATAGCTTCTAAAGCTGTGTCAACGGGTGTCAAATCATTAAGTTGCGTTCCTTCCTCCTTGATCCTTTCTTCCAATTCTGGATCGTGGACAAAGGAATGCTGTTTGAAGAAGGGTGATATTTCGATTTCAGCCTGATACTTACCCTTGGTAAGGTGGTACAATGCTAACTCGTCAATATGGAGGATCGAGCCCTTAGGGACAGTGATCCATAAAGTTTGATTAAGCAGACTAATGCGCGTGGCGGTGTTGTGTTGATCGTATGTGAGGATAGCTGTTCGTGCTGGGGTGTTGACCAGCCATCGGTTTCCGATGATTTCGGCTTGCGTTACCTCAACTTGAGAACGTGTTGTTGCTTCGGCGAGGCAGCTAGTGTCTGGTCTAATGGATTCTAGGCCGCAGATGCCCTCGTTATTATCGCGTACGAAGGGTTTACTCAGGCAGAGGAAGTGAATGTCCTTAGTGAGCATACACATCTTTAGGTTTGGGGCCAGATACAACTGCTAGTTGATCGTGATACGCGACGACTTCAGGAGTGTGGATTTTGACATAGGTGTTCCCTTGCCAAAATCCCACATTCACAACGTCTTTAAGCCGATAATGGGCAAACTGAGAAGAAATGCTAAGTCGCCTGCTTCCGGGTCTGCGTATATGGGAATAGCGCTACCGGGAAAGGGGTGAGAAGAGTTTAGATGAGACTAGCAGTGGCCGAAGTTAGGACGTTTGGACAAGGCTAAGAGGTATCACGTAGTGTGGAATCCTATTTATGGCTAAGTTGTCGATCAAGGAACTTACATCGCATAGCATGTCGGTCATGTTTTTGGCGGGTTACCTCGATCGGTTGAAAACGGTTCTCACAACGAGTTACGACGACTTTATTGAATCTTTAGTCAATCTCAATTTGAGGACCTGGATCCAAGGATTGGTTAAGGGAGTTCTCTGCTGAGGGGACTAGAGGGTAAAGGAGATTATAATGAGAGAGGAAAAAGAAAAAAATAAAGTGAGACACGAGAGAAAGAAAACAAAACAAAAAAATATATAATAAAACTGAGAACCAAAAACAAACAAAGAGACACAAGGACACCGAATGAGGTGAGGCCGCAAACGAGTGTCACATGTGTGGAGTAACTCCTCTCTACTAGAGATTGGTCCTAGCAGTGCAGCAGAGGAGAGAGTATGTGTTGTCTAAGCATGGTTGCTACATGTTTTCCTAAAACGACAGTACTTATGTTTGTGTGGTGTAGAGCATATGGTTGTCGGTCTGTGTCAGTGGGTTTGATTTTCCCCCTTTCCTGTCGGCTGGAGCCCTGGTGCCTCTTTATCTGGTTTCGATGGACCATTGAAGAACTGGCTCGCTGCGCCCTTCTCTGATTTTGATTCGATAGGCAACAGGTGAGAGCTTGTCTACAATCTCATGGGGTCCTGTCCAGTGAGGTAGGAACTTCTTTGACAGGCGATGGGGAGCGTTCTGCCTTGGTCGGGCGAAGCTGTAGTACCACACTTTGTCTCCAACATTGAGCTCATGGTGAGAGGCCTTTAGGTAGTAGTAGGCTTTCCGACCTTCCGCGCTTCGTTTTAGCTGCTGTTGCGCGAAGGCGAAAGTCGTTCTCAGGTGCTGATGTAACTCTTCCAGGTACTGGTGAGTGGTATAGGCGGTGACAAGTTTCAGGTCACCAGGTTGGTACAGCAGGTGTAGCGGTAGAGTCATGTTTCTCCCTGTCATCATTGTGAACGGAGGTAATCAGGTAGATTGGTGAGGGGTGGCTCGAGCAGCCATCAGTACCAGAGGAAGTTTAATATCCCAATCCTTTTGATTGGTGGCTACATACTTCTTCAACATGCTGACCACTGTCCTGTTAGCCCGTTCAACTTGACCGGAGGAAATTGGGTGATGGCTTATATGGAGCTTGGCCTGTATACCCAGGAGTTTCCACACTTCCTGCATGATTTCGGCGGTGAAGTGAGTTCCACGGTCAGAGTTGACTCTTAAAGGCAGTCCAAATCTTGAGAAGATGTGGTTCATTAACAGGCAGGCTGTTGTTTCTGCTGTATCGTTGGGAACTGGGAGGCACTCTATCCACTTTGTGAATTCGCAGACCACGGTGAGGAAGTATTTGTTACCCCGTGTTGACCGTGGCAGGGGTCCTACCCAGTCTATTTGGAGGTCCGACCATGGGAAGGTCATTCCTTTACTTTGCGGTGGTGCTCGGTGGTTTGGATTGGCCGGTTGGAACTGGCAACACACCAGGCATCCTTTAACGTATTCCGCTACGTCTTGCTGCATGGCAGGCCAGTATGCTACTTGCTTGAGTGTTTCATAGGTGGCCTTGACACCGTGGTGTCCAGCGCATGGTGCATCGTGCGCGTGTGTCAGCATCATCCCCCTTTGGCCGTGAGGTACTACGGGCTTTGGCGCAGTGAGTGGCTCAGTGACATATGTGAGAACACCGTCTCTAAGATGCAGCATGTGCTTGACAGAATGGAGTGTGCGGAGCTCGGAGGACGTGTTTAGGTCCGAGGTGGAAATAGGATGTCCAGGACTCTCCATTTAATGCACCTGCTTTGGCGAGGGCATCGGTTTGGTCATTTAAGTCTTTGTCTTGTCCTGGTTGACGTGAATGACCTCTGACTTTTTCCCAATAAACGATCATGTCATTTTCAGTGACGATGGCGTCGCTTGCTTGGAAGAGTTCCTGGTGCTTGACAGGCTTGTTGTTAGCTGTCTTGAATCCATTCCGTTTCCATCCAGTTAAATGGCATGTGAAGCTTAGACGGGCATAGTTCGAATCGGTACAGATAAGGAGTTCTTTGATGTTGTGGGATGCAGTCAGTTGTAGGGTGATGAGGATGGCTGCTATTTCTGCATATTGCGATGATTGAGGGCCTAATTTGAGTTGTTGCGGTGGGCATGGGTCGTTGTTGAGCCAGACCACACCCGCTCCAGCTTGTAAATTGCCCTTGCGATTGTAGGAGCAGTCATCGACATATGCTGTGGGCATTCCTTCACACACATTCTCCTCGAAGTACCTGTGATTTGTCATTTGCGTTTGTTTCAGATCTTTTGGTTCTGCTGAGGTGTACAGCATGTCCGTTGAACAGTTTTGGCAGGCCACAAGCCCGTTTCCAAGTGAGGATTTGTAGTTTTGGGCATATCTTGCCTCCACGTCCCGTCCTTGGAGTGTCATTAGCCAGGTAGCAATGCGTGCATTGGTCACCACGCCATCTCTAATTCGTTGACTGTTGAGGAAGGTGACTGGTTGGTGACAAGTCTCGATGATGACTTTCTGTGCACCGATGTAATTAGAGAAACGCTGGAAGGCCCACACAGTGCAAAGCAAAGCTTTTTCGCAGTTTGAATACTTGCATTCTGGGGGAAGCAGCGTTTTGCTGGCATAAGCGACCACTCGCTTGTCTTTGTCATGGAGCTGGTATAGGCCTGCGCTGAGGCACTGATTAGAGAATCCAGCGTCCAGATATAATTATATTCCTGGGTCTGGGTAGGCAAGGCACGGAGGACAGCACAGGCACTGTTTGAGCTGGCTCATAGCTGTGTCCTGGGCTTTTGTCCAAACAAAGGGTCCATCCTTTTTCAGGAGGGAAGTTAGTGGTCGTGCGATGTCAGCGTAGTTTTCGATGAACTGTCGTGAGTAATTGCACACTCTCAGAAAGCTTCGCAGCTCAGAGACGTTAGTTGGTGTCTTTATGCTTTGGATTGCTTGGGCACGGTTAGATTGTGGCTCGATACCGTTTCTTCCGCCAAGCAGTCCGACATAGTTACGTACGTTAAGGAAAATGTTGAATTCTGCTGGTGAGTTGGCATAGCCGAAGGGGCACCGTGTGAAGGTGTACTGTCGGTTGCCGAAGGTGACTGCCAGCTTATGTTGGTCGTCGGGGTGGACAGGGATTGTCTAGAACCCGGAGGCGATGTCCAATGTGGACAGGATCATCGAGCTTTTGGGATTTCTTGGTCCAACTGGGTCATAGGCCATCGTGACAATGGTACTTGCTGAGTCAACTTGCAATAGTCGATGGTGGGCCGCTATTTGCCGTTAGGTTTTAGGACTGGCCATATCGGGGCAGAGTATGTGCTGTTACAGGGCCGGATGACCCACTTTTCCAGCATGGAGTCAACAATTTCTTGCACTGGTTCATATGACGCTATTGGAATCTTGTACTGGCGCACAAATGTGGGTGGTGCATTTGGGTTTGTTGGGATTCGCACCGTGTGGATGTTGGTCAGTCCACAATCCAGGGAATCCTTTGCGTAGGAGTCCTTGTACTTCTGCAGAACCTCTTTGAGTCCTTGGCGATCCACTTCATTGTGGATGGCATCCGCCTCACTCAAGATCTGTTGAATTTGTGCATTGAACCCGGCGTAGGGTTCTTCTGCAGTTAAGTAATTTGAGGGGCTTTGGGCCCCGATGGTCACCTGTGTAGGCTGTGTTGAGACAGCGTAGACAGCTGAGTGTCATCTGTTAGTTCTGAATGGCAGATGCTTTCTCTGGACACTGGCAGAATTGAGGTGATGGCAATGATTTCATGAGGTTTTGTGAATGTTATGGTGTCATTGCATTTGTCTGACTTTAGTTGGGCTGGTATGGGGCCTATGACAGGTACCGTTAGTTCAAAGTCATGGAACGCCTGGTTGATGAGCCATCCCAGGTGACTGGCTTTGGGAACGTGGATGTCTTGGGCCATACAGTTGTTGAACAACACATACACAGCACGAGATGACACTTCAATGAGAGGTGTGGCTTCCAGGGTCAGTCCGAGTTTTAGGCAGGTCCTGGAAGGTTGGAAGAAGCTTAGCTTACTGTTGAGAGTTTGGCCAGGTCGCATGTTGAGGTGGACGCTGACACTCTTGCTGTAGGCAGGTATTGTGGCTTCTTGCTCCGTGATCATAGCGCATGCGTCTGGCATGGTTTGACCGGATTGGAGGTTCTTGAGGTTGACTGAAGTTGTCAGTTGGTGTGACAGGGGAGCCCATATGATGTCGTTTACGGTGTCAATGCAAGCATTGAGCCGGACCATGATATCCGCTCCAATGTAGATGTCATGAGGCAGGTTTGGGACGACGAGGAAGTAGTGACTCAGCTGTCTGCTGTTCCATCGTATGTCCAGAGCGCAGACGATCTTGGAGGTTGTCATGTTTGTCGACCATGGACTGAGAGGGAAGCGGCTGTGCTTAGCGACATATGGTAGACTCTGATGTCTTTGCTTCAGTGACTGAATAGCTTCAGGCTGATGGCTGAGTTCTCTGCCCACAGGGTTAGTACCGTCGGACACTGATGTGCCTTGGACATCTATCGCAGTCATGATTTGAAGGGGGCCTGTGTTTGATTCAGGCTCCTGCAGTGAGCAGAGGAAAGGGTCCTTGCTGTTTGTGCTCGGTCCAGATCCTAGCTTTGCTACTGCATCATCGCTCAGTGACTTAGGTGTGATGTCGTTGACTTGACACTGCGAATCGTTGGAGTCTAATGACTGGAAGGGCAGAGGCTCACGGACTTGTGTCCAAATCTTTAGGTGCTTGAAGTCTATTAGAAGTTTGAAGCGATTAAGCAGATATTTCCCAATGAGGAGTGGACAGGTGTTGAGTGTTGACACGTATACTGGATGGACGAGGTCCATGGGTCCCACTGTTAGATTAATTGGGGCCACATGTTTCAGTTGTAGGCCCATATGGGAGTATGCTTGGAGATTTAGTTTGCACCTTTGGAGCTTGAGGGTTCCGTTCATCCTCTTCGTTCCTTCTTGGATTTCCTTGAGGAGTTCTTTACACTCTAAAAACTGCTGGGTTGAAAACAACCCAATTTGGGTTATTTTGGTAACCCAGCGCTGGGTCAAAAAGGGACGAACCCAGCGCTGGGTTATTTTAACCCAACCATTTGGGTTATTATGTTTAACCCAGCAGGCTGGGTTGCTTTTTCATGGTTTAAATTTACTACATTGCTAGGCTAAAATGAACCCAAATCGAGCTAGATATTAAATCTACAAATCTTGTTCATTTTAAAATAACTTTTACACACAAATAATGACTATCAGAAGGTAAATATTTATTAAAAACAAGACAAAACAGTCAAAAAGTAACATGCATGTTAAGAAGAAATGCAGAAAAGTATGGCATTAACAGCTACAGAGTTTATAAATGATCATTTGTTGAATATAACTTAAAATCAAGACTTTTTTTGTAAATTGTATAAGAAAATATACAAAACACTATTATACAATACTTGTACAATTAGTTAATAGTGCAATTCTTTACAAACTATTCTGGCATGAGAGTACACAAATAAACCACAACATTAACACTGATATTATTACATTTACCAGAAACATATGTGTGTGAAAGAATGTGAGCATGTGTATGAATGACTGAGTGTAAACTCCATCTCTACTAAACACAGGACAAGTATTTAACATTTGCTTTTTACAAATTATACACTTACAGTTTGTTTCATAGTCCATGAATACAGATCATGCATCACTGCCAATTTTCATGATCTCTTTATCATAATTGATGTAGTCATGAAGAAGCCCCATCAGCACAGCATGTGACATCTTTTACAGCAACCAGGGCAGCGTCCTCCTTTAAAAATACTGTTGTATCAGTTTGGGGGAAATTCTCCTCATTGACCAGCATTCATCCCAGTCACCGCCTGTTCTTCATCAGTGGCCTAAAAAGAGAAAAACATTTAATCAAACTATCCATTTTCAGATAGAGCTGCATCCACATCAGTAAGGACAGGTAAAGTCTGTCACTTTGTGTGGTTGTTTAATGTCTGTAGGCACATTAACAGCGCTCTAGAATGCTATAATGACAGCACTAGTGTGAGGGCATGTGATATTGTTTAAGTAAATATATTGCTTTCAGAAAGTTTCTTCTTTACTGAAACATTAAAACAGACATGACATTCACATACCTCACAAATGTCCATGTACGTGGAGGGCTGCTCTTTAATGGTTAGTTCACCAAAAAATGAAAATGGTCATAATTTACTCCCCATGTTGTTCCAGACCCATACAAACTCTCCTAATTTCTGGAACAAAAATAAATATATTTTCAGACCCAGAGACCAATATTTTCTTCTGAACAGACATGTTCGCTATCATGTAATTTAAGATGTATACATATATCAATATTGGAATGTATTACTTCTACAATAACTCTATTTATGAAGCTTAAAAATACTGATGATCTAGACTGTCAATGGATTAAGAAAAAATTAAGAAAATGTAAAATATATTAATTTGTGTTCTAAAGAAAGACACAAGTCTTATAGGTTTGGAATGACATGAGGGCAAGTAAAATATTTTTTTGTGTGAACTATTCCTTTAAGAAAGGAAGACTACAAATGATGACTCTCCAAATCAGACAACTCCAAAGTTGGTTTGGGTTCTGCAATGAAAAACACATACATCAATGGTTTACATAAAATATGAACACGTAATCATACTGTTGTTACATTAAAATGTGAAGTAAACAAGCAGGAGACAACAGAAATATTTATTTTCTAATAATAACTTACATCAATCTCAAAAGAATGATGCTCTCCTATGTCTCTGGCAATCAACATCTACAAAAAACAAAGAAACATTCTTTTACTTTCAGTAAAAAAAAAAAATTATAACATGAAATTATGAAGTTTACTTGCCTTAAACGGTCGTTCCCTCTCTTCCGAAGAAGCTGAGAAAACCGCCTCCTCCTCACACAAGCAGGATTTTGTCCTTAACTCCAAAATTGGTTTGGGTTCTGCAATGAAAAAAAGGGACACTTATGGTTTATATAAAATATGAACATGTAATCATACTGTTGTTACATTCAAATGTGAAGTAAAGAAGCAGGAGACAACAGAAACATTTATTTTCTAATAATCACTTACATCAATCTCAAAAGAATGATGCTCTCCCATGTCTCTGGCTTTCAAAATCTAACAAAAACAAAGAAACATTATTTTACGATTAGTAAAAAAAAAAGTGATGGAAAGGAATTATGAAGTTTACTTGCCTCAAAAAAACGGTCTTTGCCTCTCTTCTGAAGAAGCTGAGAAGCCTCCTCCTCCTCACACAAGCAGTCTGCTCTGTCCTTAACTCCCGGCGCGGGCACAACGAAGACACATACTCAGCAAGTCTGAAATATTACATAGTACAAGACATTACTGTTAACAATTATCACTTCATCAGCCTCAAAATAATTATGCTAGTCTTTATTACATAACACCGTTTCCTTTAGGAATCTACATTCAGTTGAACCGCAAACAATAAGATAACGAATTAACATGTTAATAACCGTCTATTAACACCTCAAAAAGAGCAAATATTGTAAAATCGTATTTAAATATGACATAAGATACTCACGGACGTTATAAATGTACGTTAAGGTACCTCTTCTGTTCAGTAAAAGAGGCCGTTAAGATCTCCGTTTCTGAGGCGAAAACCACGTCCGCGTATTTTTTAATATAAGCTATTTTCGGACTATTTCCGCCTTCCATAAATCCTCAAAATACTCCCAGACACAAACAATGAATGATAACTTTACATTTTTAATCTTTACTTACCATAACGTCTTTCACTCGCTTCTCGCTTCTTTCAGGCTGAGAAAATGGCGGCTTCTCGCACTGGTGTCGTTGGGTTGCCTTCGGATGTTGACATGACGTGCGTGCTCTCCTTCACGTCCGCGTTCCCAACCCAGCGCCGCTGGGTTATGATCAAGACCAATTTTCAACCCAAAATTGGGTTAAAACAACCCAACGCCCTTACCCAGCGGTCTCAACCCAGCATTTGGGTTGAAAAAACAACCCAGCGTTTTTTAAAGTGTAGACATTAGAATAATGTCGGCTCCCGTATTGACAAGGGCTTCGACTCTGATGTGTCATTCGATGATGATGGAGAGGTAAAACTTTCTTTCTATACCTTTTTCAATGAGATCGCCTAGGAGTTGAGGGACTGGAGCTTGGGAGGAAACGTTTAGGATGTCAGAACTGATCTGGTGTTCTTTGGAGGAGTGGCAGATGACTAAGACAGCACTTTACTTGAGGGGTTTCATCAGCTGGTGTTTGTTGGATGCTGCTGTGATCTGGAGTATTGGGTGTTGAGTTAGTGTTTAACTCTATTGTTGGATTTTCAGGTGGGGTTTCGTGTCCATCTGAAGTTAGGGTGTTTACCGTTCTCTGAGAGTGAGGTGAAGGAGTGCTGTTTTCTGTGGCTGATTTGGTCAGCTTGTCGCTGTCTTCTCGTCCGACTACTAGTCAGGCTGAATCTGGTTTCTCTTTCTTTTCCCACTTCCGATCCTCCTCCTTCTGTTGGAAGAACTCTTTCATCATCATTTCCATCAGCTTTTGTGAGTCGAAGTACGGTGGTGTCTTTTGTTCTCGTGTGGATTCGGTTTGAGCTCGGTCAGCTTGGAATCTTTGTGAATTCTTTCGACGATTCCTTGGGCTGATTGCTCCAGGGTGAGTTTGTCGTTTTCTCTTGGAGTTTCCATTGAATTCCCATGAGCTTTTCTCTCTTGAGTTTCCAAACGAGCTTGGCTGGTTCCACGATCTCTCCGATTGACTCTCATGAGGCCTTGCTTGGTCCCATGACTTATCCCAGTGTCGTCCAGGTGAGCGTTGATGTCCACGCGGTCCATCCCAGCGGTCATACCTCTGTTTAGGTCGGGTGCCAGCGTGTGAGTCTCGTTCTTTGTTGGACGGGGTGCACTCTCTGTGTGGTGGCTTGGCGCTGTCTTGGCGTTGGGTGCCCTCTAGGGCCAGTCCGTAACTTTGAGTGTTGAAGTCAAGATCTGCTGGGGTTTTGGCGCTCTTTTCTGAGACCATCTTTTGTTTACCGTAGGCTTTCTGCACCAAGTCTCGCAACTGCTGGGTGTTCGTTGTTCGTGGGCATGCGAGAACGCCAAGATGGTGGCTTATGCCAGGATGAAGGTTCCTCAGGAAGAGAGTTTTAAAGTTCAGTTCATCCTCCATAACAGGTGACCCGGTCCTACTCGGCAGGGGTGAGGTTGGTGCAGTCCTGTCATTGACGGCTCATAGCGTAATTCATAAGCGTGCTTGAGTTCCTCTTGGAAACTTTCATACTCCTCTTTGAAGTAGTCGAGCTGTCGTGTTAGGCAGCTGATCTCGTATCTTGACTCATCCAGGTGAGCTTCAAGGGCTTGTGCTTGTCGCTCAGTTTGAGGGTGGCGATGAGTGTGTGACTTAAGGAGCTGGTGATCTCGGCTAATTCTTTGTGACCGTAGCTTTGACTTGGGTCTTGTCCCATAAGGCTTGTTATGTTGTCATCCAGCTGGTTCTGTGTCTGATGTTTGAGTGTCTCAGCAGCCTTAGGGAGGAGGCTCTCTGTCGCAACACTTAGCCATGTTTCCAGATCTTCCCAGTGACCGACATGTTCTGTTTTGTGAGACATGTTCTTGCTTGGTGAGGGAGATCTCGAACCAAACTGACACAGACCTTGAATGGGAAACAAAGCAAAACAAAACAAAACAAACAGGGGTGTAAATGTGCACAGTGTAGTATTACGTCCGCTAGGGGTAAGACGCAATAAATTAAAAGAACAAGACTTCCGGCAGGCAGTCAGACCAAAAAGGACCCAAACAAAATCACAATCACTTATAAAGTACATTTATTATAAATAAATTAGGGAAAACCACCAATAGTTAGCAGATCTCCTTAAGGGACCCACGGTCCAACCAAAAATTATATTAAAGCAATACAAATTTGTTGGCAAAGAAATATAAAGAGGAAAAAAAACTAGCTTAATCTAGTGGCATCTTTTGTCAGAGAGACCCAAGGCCAAAATAACAAACAAAACCAATCTAAAAATAAATCAGCAATATAACTAACCTACCACAAAGAAAGGAAAGGAAAATAAATACAATCAATCTAACCTAACTGCTCTTAACATAAACATCATACAAATGAGGGTTTTAAACAAAAGAAAGCAGGTCTCTCCTACATTTCTACCACATTCCAAACCAAACCAATAATCAAACGAAATATTCAAAAGCACAAGACAGTTTGGTCTGGCGGCCAACGGGAAGCCTGGAGTAGTGCGACCGGCCCGAAGTCACACCCGCCCTCTTCTGAAGAACGGAGGATCCATTTTATAGAGAACCGTCAGCTGATCACCCAATTACTGCTAATAAGCAGCAAGACATAGCAAATCAGCGGTGATCTGAAACTCAAAGAAAATATCCAACAGAATACAAATATTGAAAAACACAATAAGAAACATCATAACGTAACAGTAGTGTATGCTAATGTTGAGTGTGCTTCTCTGCGACTGTAATCCTCTGATGGGCTGCTTCTAATTTGTAGTCTCTGTGGAGAAATTATTGAGCACACATAAAGGTAGCACAGCTGGGAAACAGAGAAAGAAAAGGACACTAGCAATATTAAACAAAAAAATTAATTGGCTGCTTCACATTTTTCTGTATGAAAAAGTCTCCTTGTTTTTTTTCAAGGAAGAGGGTTGGTCAAATATGAAGGTGAAGGAGAGAGACAATAACACAATATCTCTTTCTGATAGCAGATTTTCCTCTTGTCGTTTTTTTTTTTGTTAAGTCTGATTTACAAGGACGCTTCTAGTCAGAGGATTGTAAACGAGTTTTCTCTTTGTAATAGGACTGTGATTGCTATTCAATTTTTTCTCCTGGATGGAGGAAAACAATAGCAATGACAGTACTGGTCCCTTAATGGCTAAATTTACACCACAACGATGGTTATCGTGTCTCTCATGCGTGCTTAACATTTTTTTCCGATGTCTATCTCCTCATTGACCTGCTTTAAACTGGAGGGGTAGGATTTCACAATAGAGGAAGGTAAATAGCAAACAGTTTTGAACGTAGTTCTCAAGTTTCACAAATACCTTCATTGCAAATGTTCTCTAATTGTGATCTTCCCACAGGCAAAATCTAAGCCAACAGCAGCAGTAGTCAAATTAAAAGATAGCAGCAGGGATAAAAGAGAAGAGGAAAAGTGAGGGTTTGCTCCCAAGTTTAGGACTACTATTAAGGGTGACAGCGTGGTGGCGCTGTTTAGTCGATACACATAGGGGGTTGGTTTTGCTGTTTTACAAGATAAAAAAAACTGACCTAAGTTTTGAGGAAACCTTAATTTCCTTTTGGGGTTTTCTAATTAGAAGGTTAACGTCCTTATACCCTAAGCTTGTTGAGAAATGACATTGCTTCCGTGGTGCCCAGCAGCAAGGTTCTCCCCGTCCGAGCGCACCAGGTGAGCTCCTGTAAGAGTTTTGCCGAACACTCTGTCCCCACCGTATTGCAGTGAGCTTCTCAAACAGCCGTGGCTTCTGGCACAACCGGGCTGGGACTTGGGTGAGGCTCGTCAATGACTGCTGGCCAGAAGAGGGGCGGGGCTAAATCCTGGGGCTACCCGTCAGCGCGGACCCGAAGTCTGACGTACCTCATCAATAGTTACCCAGTCAGCCTGTTGACTCCTCCTCCGATACCCGATTGCTAGGCCTGCTGCTTGCCTTCACTTTGCAATACTAGAACAGAGGTATTCGGACTACCCCTCAGCACGCACCAGGTTATGCTGGAGCAGGTGACTCCGCTTGCTGTGACACACGGTGGAGGCAATGCAACTTCACTAACCCAGCACTAGGGGGAGCGCTATCTACTCTCAGGCCTAAGTAAAGGGGACCTTATTAAAATTTTGCTGAGTTAATCAGATCACCTAAGGAGATGAAGTAAGGCCTAACAGGTAGAGCCAGACTGTAATGAGTGACTGAAAGTAGAATAAAAAATTAGAACTTGTGGTTTCTAATTAAAATGTAATAATGTTATCATTAAAATTGATAGGATCGATTAGGATTAGAACTACAAGAGCAATTTACAATTGAGTTGATAAACCAATATTGTTGCAATATGTAAACAGGAAGTGTAATTAATTATTAAATGTAATTAGAATTTTAAATTCGCCATTAATTATAAAAAAAAAAAAATTACAGCTTCCAAATCACTAATTTTGGATCCCAGCATCACCTGTCACTCATGCCTCCCTGTGTCATTAACATCATCAAACCAAGTTAATCGGTTCCACCCTCATTACTTGTGAATGAAATTAAAATTTCGGGCCCTCTGGATAATGATTAAGATTTTAATGTTGTCAAATTATAAAATTAATATAACTTATGCACTTATGATTAATCAGTGGCTATTGTTGCTACGTGGAAGCAGGAACTGAAATTATTTTATGAAATTAAATTAATTTTGAATTTGTAATTAATTATGACATTAAATTAACAATTCAAAATTCCTAACAATAGCAACTTATCCACTGATGTGTTTAAAATCAGGAGAGCTATTATAATTGAATTAATCACCGTATTATCCAGGCAATACAGAATTATTTTCTAATAAACCACCATCTATTAAACTGATACCCACTAAAAATAAAGACCTTAAACAATTGTTTGTTAAAACCACATGAGAGGTTGTTAGCCACTCTGATGATCATAATCATCCAGCCAGTTTATTAGCACTACATTTGTTACAGTACTTTTAAATGGGAAAAGAGATGGAGAGAGAGAGAGGACTCCTGAAAAGGGGTAAAAAGGACAGAAATGTGTTAGCAAATCTCAGTGTGAGTCACAGTTTAAAAGTAACTGGTTCAGTCACTTACATTTCACACACACTGCATTCAACCCACATTCAAAACTCTCTAAATGCTATGTGCTAATCGTTAGCTGTCAATGCTAATAGCCTTGCATTTGCTTCAATGCAAGCTCTTTAGCTGCAGTTAGCTCAGTGCTAATGCTATTTGTTTATACAACAGCTCCACCTGGCGTGGGGACTGAGCCTACGCACTAGCAAATGTTCCGGAAATGGTTTCCGAAGACTTCCTGGTTTAGCTTATCATCTATGGTGACACGCACACCAGGATGTGATTTACGTTTCCATTTAGACATTTAGTCATTTTGCAGACGCTTTTATCCAAAGCGACTTACAATTGGGGAATACATAAAGCGATTAATCTTGAAGAGGCAAACAGACAGAGGAAGTGCCCCTAACACCAAGTCTTAGGTATTGTTAAAATAAATACAAGCTAGCAAGGGAAGGAGAGAAAGATAAAGAGAAAGATGAAGACTTAGAAAAAGGGGAGGATTTTTTGTATTTTTATTTTTTATGATGAAGTCAAGTAGTGTTGAAAGAGATGAGTTTTCAGTTGTTGCTTGAAGATTGACAGGGATCCAGCATTCCGGATGGGGGTGGGAAGATCATTCCACCAGCCAGGAATGGTGAACGAGAATGTTCTGGAGAGTGATTTTGAGCCTCTCTGTGATGGTACCACGAGGCGACGCTCACTAGCAGATCTCAGACTTCTGGAGGGGATGTAGATTTGTAATAGTGAGTGGAAGTAGGTGGGTGCTGACCCTGTGGTTGTTTTATATGCAATCATCAGTGTCTTGAACTTGATACGAGCTGCAACTGGTAGCCAGTGCAAGGAGACAAAGAGAGGTGTAACATGGGCTCTTTTGGGCTCGTTGAAGACCAGTCATGCCGCTGCATTCTGAATCATTTGTAGAGGTTTGATTGTGTTTGATGGAAGTCCAGCCAGAAGAGCATTGCAGTAATCCAGTCTAGAAATGACCAAGGCCTGGACAAGAAGTTGTGCAGCATGCTCTGTCAGAAAGGGCCTGATCTTTCTGCTGTTGTGAAGTGCAAACCTGCAAGATCGAGCAGTCTTTGCAATGTGCTCTTTGAAGGTCAGCTGATCATCAAAGATTACACCAAGATTTCTGACCGAAGCTGATGGGGTAATTGTTGATGAACCTAACTGAATCGTGAAATCATGCTGTAGAGTTGGAGTGGCAGGGAGGACAAGAAGCTCAGTCTTTGCCAGGTTGAGCTGTAGGTGATGTTCTTTCATCCATGCCAAAATGTCTGCCAAGCAGCCTGAGATCCGTGCAGCTACCGTTGGATCATCTGGTCGAAATGAGAGATAGAGCTGTGTCATCAGCGTAGAAATGGTAGGAAAAACCATGTGCCTGTATGATGGGACCCAGTGATGTAGTGTATGTGGAGAAGAGGAGGGGTCCAAGAACCGAGCCCTGGGGAACCCCAGTGACCAATTGATGTGCTTTGGATACCTCCCCTCCCCAGGCCACCTTGAAAGACCAACCAGTGAGATAGGATTCAAACCAGCGAAGTGGAATCCCAGTGATGTCCAGTGATGAGAGGGTGGACAGGAGGATCTGATAATTGACAGTGTCAAAAGCGGCAGACAGATCCAACAGAATGAGGACTGATGATTTGGAATCAGCTTTTGCAATTCGCAGGGCTTCAGTGACTGAGAGTAGCGCAGTCTAAGTTGAATGACCACTTCTGAAACCTGACTGTTTAGTGTCCAGTTTGTTGTTCTGTGAAAGAAACAATGAGACCTGGTTGAAGACAACACGTTCGAGTGTTTTGGCTATAAATGGAAGGAGAGAGACAGGTCTGTAGTTTTCTATAAGAGAAGTGTTTAATGTAGGTTTTTTGAGCAGTGGGGTAACCCGAGCCTGCTTGAATGCAGTGGGGAAGATGCCTGTGAGGAGAGATGTGTTGATAATGTGTGTGAGTGCTGGTAAGAGTGTGGGAGAGATTGCTTGGAGAAGGTGCGAGGGGATTGGGTCTAGAGGACATGTTATAGGATGGCTGGAGAGGAGAAGTTTGGATACTTCTGCCTCAGTGAGGGGACAGAAGGAGAAGATGGGAGTTTGAGCAGTGGATCTAGTTGGTTGGAGGTCCTGTGTGAGTGAAGGTAAAAACTGACTACTGATTGTTTTAGTTTTGTCTGTAAAAAAAGTTGCAAAGTCATCAGCTGTTATAGAAGTGGTGGGAGGTGGTGGAGGGGGACAAAGGAGAGAATTAAATGTTCTGAAGAAATTACGCATATCTGGAGCACTGTTGATGTTGTTATGGAAATGTGACAATTTGGCAGTGTGGACTTCCGCAGAGAAAGATGAAAGCAACGATTGATACATACTCAGGTCCGACGGATTGTTTGATTTTTGCCTTTTTCTCTCTGCCGCTCGGAGTCTGGTCCGATGTTCACGAAGAACATCAGATAACCAGGGGTTAGAAGGGGCAGTTCGTGCTTGCCTGTAGGAGAGAGGACAAATGTCGTCTAGACAAGAGGTTAAGGTAGAGCATAAAGTGTCAGTAGCTGCATTCACATTCAGAGATGAGAAATAGGTAGGTGAGGGAAGAGAGGAGGATATTACAGAGGAAAGATGGGAGGGAGAAAGGGAGCGTAGGTTTCGTCTAAAGGTAACTGGTAAGGGGGTTGGTGGCACCCGGGTAGCAAAGTGTAATGTACATTTAATAAAGAAATGGTCAGAGATATGTAGTGGTTGTACCAGAATGTTATCTGCAGTACAATCGCGTGTGTAAATTAAATCAAGTTGGTTGCCTGATTTGTGAGTGCTAGTAGTGGTAAGGCGTTTGAGATCAAATGAAGCTAGGAGTGAATGAAAGTCTGTAGCATAAGGCTTTTCTAAATGAATGTTGAAATCGCCAAAACTAAGATTGGAGTGCCATCCTCCATGAAAGAGGACAGCAACCCATCCAGCTCCTCTAGGAAGGGGGCTATAATTTGACCAGGGGGACGGTAAATTACCACAATCTGGAGTTTTATAGGGGCTATTACAGTAATCGCATGAGGTTCAAATGAGTTGTAATTGCATAGGGAAGAGTAGGTTGAGTATTTCCAATTATTTGAAATGAGCAGACCAGTGCCCCCACCCCGGCCAACCTGACGTGGGGTGTGAGAGTAAGAGAAATTGTTAGAGAGAGCAGCTGGGGTTGCTGAGTCTTCTGAACGAATCCAGGTCTCAGTCAAGGCCAAGATGCTGAGTGTGGATTGTAAAGAAAAAGCGGAAATGAAGTCTGCTTTGTTGACAGCTGACTAGCAATTCCAGAGAGCCATGGAGAAGGAAAGAGGTGTAGTAGAAGATGTAGAGATAGGGCGTAGGTTAGCAGGATTACGTTGCCGTCTGTGTGTGATGTTAGAGCGTGGTCGAGAGACAACCGGAATGGTTTCGAAACACATGATAGAGGATAGCAAAGGAGAGTGTGTGAGAGAAGATATAAATGATACTTAAGTGTGTTGCTCGGTGTTTGCTCGGGTAAAGTCGCGCAGGAAAAAGTCGTTGGTCTTTACCCCCGTCTGTCTTCACACGAGCAGGCGGAACGCTTCCTCAGACACTTCTGCGTCAGCGCTCTGACATCAAATAAATACACTGTCTAAGAAGCTAAAGTGAAAACAGCTGTGAATGGCTTCTGATTTTCCCTGCCAATAGACTAACAGAGTGCTAATAGCTTGAGATGAAACTAACACCTTGCCCAAGGAGCAATGGAGGCGCAAATGATTAAAATTTGCAGTAAGTGCAATCAAAACTATAAACCTCAACGAAAATGCAGACTAAAAATAGGTAGGAAACGAAGTATTCCTTCCTAGCAGGATTATGTTAACTTAATTATTAAGTAAATAATTTAAAAAACAGATCTATGAACAAGTATTACGAACACTTACAAGCTGCCATCCAGTTTCAGTACATAAACGGAGCCACAAGTGTGTTTCACACTTCAAAATCAACAGGCACTATGTAGATTATTATCTTTTTTATAGCACTGACCCTCTCGCTCGTTTAGGGCGAGATAAATTAATCTACGGATTAATTATTATACATTCTGGAGGCCTCAGTGGACCTTGACCCAGCGGACCTAACTGCTATTCTACAATACATGGACTAACTTAATAAAAACACATAGACAAAAGATAAACATACACACACAAACATTCTGGGGTCTTGCGAGTAATGTTAGAAGAAAGTGTAAAATAGCCCTCTTTGATTTTTCATAACTGAAATTAAAAGATAATGAACAGAGACTCTGCTCTGTTTCTGCGTACAGATCAATTCACCAGTTCAGTTAGAAATATAGACTTTGTTTGAAATACTTGCTTTACGTTATTTGGCCGAAGATCTCTTCCCGTCCCACGTGGTTCCTTCGTGTTTCGATGGCTTAACTCGCTGCTGCGTGATGTCACGGGAAGCCCTCTTGCGATTGGTGGTCTAAGTTTCTTTGTTGGAACGCGGAAGATGTTGAGCTGTTTGTTTCTAGTCGTTATAACTGTTTGATGCTTTTAGATGGTATCTTCAGCCTGATGGTAAGGCGATGGTCCAGCTTCCGGATCATCAGTGAGCAAGTAAGCAGCGGAGGGGAGAGGCAAGAGAGAGAGTTCTGCTGTGGTGGTTAGTTTTAAAAGACTGATTTCAGTACGCCCACTAGAGGCGTCTTCATACAGAGGCATACATAAATTTGTATGTCCACAACTTTACATTGTTTTTCATCCAAAGTGAACATCAAAAAGACTATATGTTGTTTAATATGAAAAATTACAGGCAAATGGTGTTTGAGATGTGAGATTGTAAGTCATGAAAACAAAAGCATCATGCTGTTTTTTTTCCTTCAAATTTTTATTTATAGAAAAACTGTTTATATAGTTGAAAACTGATCTGCCCCCCCCCCAAAAACGTTGTTAGACTTTCACTATAGTAACACCATAGTAAATGACTATATCTACAAGTAAGTTATAACGTCGTTTGTTTTTCATTCAGATTTGTATTTGTAGATAGACTGTGTTTATACAGTTGTAATCGATCTGCCGAAAACACAACATGGTTAACATTACTACGCTTCACTATAGTAAAACCATGGTGAATTTCATAAGGAATGACTACATCTAGAGCTGCAATACTTTTTTCCCCATTCAAACAGAGCTTCAAAACGAGTAAAAGGAGTAAAATAAGTAATATTAATGGCAAATGGTGTTTAATTTTGGGCAAGTCGTAGCTTATAATTGCAAAACACGGATGAATAATGGACGAAAACGTAACGAATTACCAGTTCAGAACACAGAAAAACAGAGGGGAAAAAACATGTATTACTTACTTTGCTCAGTTATCCATTATTCTGCTGGGCTGAGTTTTTTTTTCTTACTCCGAATGCTTCATTCAGCATGCTTCACGCTGAGTGGCTGCGTCCGTTCTCGTTCGGCAACGCGATTGGCTCTCGTCCATTCTCGCTAGGGAGAGTGATTGACACCCTCGTCCGTTCACACAATGGACAGCGAATGACGAGATTGGCTCTTGTCCATTCTTATATTGGAGAGTGCGCGGCGCGGTTGGCTTTCATCCATTCTCACAATGGAGAGCACGCTCTGCAATTGGCTCTCCTCCGTTCTCACAATGGAGGGCATGCTCTGCGGTTGAACGAGGAGATGGCCAATCCTGCTCCAGGTAGCGCCACAGAGACTGGTGACGTAGCTTTCTCTGGGGTGTGGTGACAAAAAAAAACAATGCCGTGCTTGACATGTTGCAGAAACACCATATGTCTCCTGCGTTAGCAAACTCAGTTCAAGAGACTTGCTGGAAACTGAGAGCAAGCCGATAGATACGCACAACATGGGGCTTGAACTCACGACACTGACATTAATAGTCTCATACTCTACCCACTCCGCTAAAGCTGGGGAACAATAGTCTGTATAGGCGGGGGAAGAAGAAGGGGAAGGGGGAAGGAGGAAAAAGGAGAAAAGGAGGAAAAAAATGAAGTGAAATGAGAGTTAATATTGACTCTGCTGCCCGTCAAAAGCATTATTACATTATTAAGTAAATTACATTATTAGTTTGAGAAATATGTCCATAGATAACAATTTGCATGGGGTGCTGTAGATCCAAAGGTTGCCGGTACGAGCCCCGCCTGGAGCAGGCATCTCTAACCAAAAACTCTAACTGAAATATTACGAATCGTTTAATTAATAGCTTATTAATTGATACAAATAGGCCAATGGCTTATTTTTAATGTCAGTCATACAGTAAAATATATGTACTTAAGTGAAAATACGTATGTGACAACAATATAGATAATACTTAATGTACATAGCAATGCAATAAATATTATTATCAATTAGTTGCACTAGCGGACACCTACACATGTATGTTTTGTTTTGACTAAAATATATAACATTATTATTACTATATTCACATGTATTGTTTGTATATATGCTTTAGAAAACATATCCAATACCTAATCTAATTTATAAATCAAAGGAATTAGAATTGAAAGTTTGAAATTGTTTTCTCTGAGTGACTGTTTGCAATAAATAAAGATAAAGGCCTTGCTGTTTAAATATATTAACCATTTATTACAAAATCTGAATTATCTCTTTCTTTCTCTATCACACACACAGTAAGCATATCATAGATACAAAGAAATTGAAGAATTATATATAAAATACAAATATAAAATAAATAAACAAAATACACAAAGTAATAAAAGTAGAAGATTCTGGTCAGCTGGTAAAAACATATACAAATAAAATCAACACACAAAAACAGTAATCTACAGATTAAGAGAAAATTAAATGAAATTTAATAATAGAGAATACAAAAATATTGTTGACACCTTTGTTGTATGGAATACACAACTACATGTCTGTGTCTCTCCAAACAAAGACATTTTTCCCCTCAACTGCACTGGACATTTTACAATCTGTAATATTGTTTGACAGTGAATCATGAAAATGTGACCCCTTTCAATATGACATAGCTTTATGTTGTATGATTGTACACACATCACTTTATCTAAATTTCCCTTCACATACATGTCATGCCACTTTCTCTGGCGGGGTGCCGGCCTGTGTTTCTTGCCTCAGAAGGCCAGACCCCTACAGCAGCAAACTTTGACAGGTGTGACATCCACTCCTCGTCACCCACAGCCCTGTGCTTTTTGAGCTTGGACGCCATCTTCCATTACTAGAGTAAATCAAATTGTAACTATTAAATTTAAATCTGTAACTATTCAGTACATGGTATAACCATATCAACATGGGTGTCATGAATCTGGTTCCCACTCACTCAAACTGCACATCACCCATGGACTACATTTCCCATCATGCACTGCACTCACACATTCCCGTCCACCATTACACCAATCACACAGCTGTCACCATTCACTCATCAACTCTGATTGCCTCACCACACCTGCACCTCATTCTCTCACTCACATAAAAGCAGCACACAAACACTCACCCAGTGCGAAGTCTTGTTTTCCCCTGGTTACATTTCTGAGCGTTCTCCTATTCATCCTGCTATCTCTGTGTTTCACCCCGGACTGCCTGACCTTGGATCTCTGAACCTGTGCCTGTGCCCCCGACTTCTGCCTGGTATTGTTTACGTCTCTGCCCTGCCTCTGATATTCCTGTTTTTGCCTGCTGACCTTGCCTGTTTGATTCTGCCTATTAAATATTGCTGCAAGTGGATCCACTCGCCTCTGACCATTCCTTACAGAAGACTTCGCCACTTCGGATCCAGCAGCGTCATCTCGACTACCCAGCCCACCTATGGACAGCGTAGGCCAACTCCTACATCTTCGCCAGGGAGGCCTGACTATGGAGGAGTATGTTCACCAGTTTTGTGAGCTGTCTTACCAGGTCCCATTGTACGACGAGTATCTATTCAAGGACTTGTTTTATTTTGGTCTCAATAGTGACATCAAGGCCATGTTTAATAAATCTTTGTTTTCTGGAGGAGTGTATAATGGGAGTTTGAGGGGCCTTTTGGACTATGCCTTGTTGTGTGCTGGCTCTTCCTTCACTGTGGGTGTCGCAGAGTCCGCTCCAGAGCCCGCTCCGTCCCAGGAGCTTGCAGAGTCCGCTCCAGAGCCCGCTCCGTCCCAGGAGCTTGCAGAGTCCGCTCCAGAGCCCGCTCC
Source organism: Schizopygopsis pylzovi (assembly GCA_027422435.1). NCBI lineage: Eukaryota > Metazoa > Chordata > Actinopteri > Cypriniformes > Cyprinidae > Schizopygopsis > Schizopygopsis pylzovi. The sequence continues at coordinate 65,846 of JAPDDL010001058.1, forward strand.
GTCCCAGGAGCTTGCAGAGTCCGCTCCAGAGCCCGCTCCGTCCCGGGAGCTTGCAGAGTCCGCTCCAGAGCCCGCTCCGTCCCGGGAGCTTGCAGAGTCCGCTCCAGAGCCCGCTCCGTCCCGGGAGCTTGCAGAGTCCGCTCCAGAGCCCGCTCCGTCCCGGGAGCTTGCAGAGTCCGCTCCAGAGCCCGCTCCGTCCCGGGAGCTTGCAGAGTCCGCTCCAGAGCCCGCTCCGTCCCGGGAGCTTGCAGAGTCCGCTCCAGAGCCCGCTCCGTCCCGGGAGCTTGCAGAGTCCGCTCCAGAGCCCGCTCCGTCCCGGGAGCTTGCAGAGTCCGGTCCAGAGCCCGCTCCGTCCCGGGAGCTTGCAGAGTCCGCTCCAGAGCCCGCTCCGTCCCGGGAGCTTGCAGAGTCCGCTCCAGATCCCGCTCCGTCCCGGGAGCTTGCAGAGTCCGCTCCAGAGCCCGCTCCGTCCCGGGAGCCCGCAGAGTTCGCTCCAGAGGCCGCTCCGATCCAGGAGCTCACAGAGTCCGCTCCAGAGGCCGCTCCGATCCAGGAGCTCACAGAGTCCGCTCCAGAGGCCGCTCCGATCCAGGAGCTCACAGAGTTCGCTCCAGAGGCCGCTCCGATGCAGGAGCTCACAGAGTCCGGCACTCCGGGTCCCCTCCTGGTTCCGTCCGGTTCCCCAGTGCCCCTGCTGGCCCTGTCCGGCTCATCTTTGTCTCTGCTGGTCCCGCCCTGCTCTTCTTCGTCTCCGCTGGTCCCGCCCAGCTCTCCTTCGTCTCCGCTGGTCCCGCCCAGCTCTCCTTCGTCTCCGCTGGTCCCGCCCAGCTCTCCTTCGTCTCCGCTGGTCCCGCCCAGCTCTCCTTCGTCTCCGCTGGTCCCGCCCAGCTCTCCTTCGTCTCCGCTGGTCCCGCCCAGCTCTCCTTCGTCTCCGCTGGTCCCGCCCAGCTCATCGACGCCTCCGCTGGTTCCGTCCAGTTCTACCGAGCGCCCAAGAGATTCAGCGCTTCCAGAGTGCCCCCTCGAGGTGGTGGGGTTCACCAAGAACTTTCACGGAGGGAGCTCCTCTCCATTGGAGACTCCGGACCCGCCATGGCCCATGAGGTCCCCTGATCCATCATGGCTGCCCGAGGCCCCGGATCTACCATGGCCGCTTAAACTCCCTGCCTCGGTTCCTGAAACCAAATGTGCTCTCTCTGCCTCTTGTGTCTCCGTTTCCTCTAGGTCCCAGTCTCGGCCAGGGATGTCTGCTCCGCCCTGGAGGGCGCCTGTCACGTCTTCTCCGCCCTGGTGGGCGTCTGTCATGTCTGCTCCGCCCTGGAGGGCGCCTGTCATGTCTGCTCCGCCCTGGAGGGCGCCTGTCATGTCTGCTCCGCCCTGGAGGGCGCCTGTCATGTCTGCTCCGCCCTGGAGGGCGCCTGTCATGTCTGCTCCGCCCTGGAGGGCGCCTGTCACGTCTGCTCCGCCCTGGTGGGCGTCTGTCTCGTCTGCTCCGCCCTGGAGGGTGTCTGTCACGTCTGCTCCGCCCTGGTGGGCGTCTGTCTCGTCTGCTCCGCCCTGGAGGGTGCCTGTCATGTCTGCTCCGCCCTGGTGGGCGTCTGTCTCGTCTGCTCCGCCCTGGAGGGTGTCTGTCACGTCTGCTCCGCCCTGGTGTGCGTCTGTCACGTCTGCTCCGCCCTGGTGTGCGTCTGTCACGTCTGCTCCGCCCTGGTGTGCGTCTGTCACGTCTGCTCCGCCCTGGTGTGCGTCTGTCACGTCTGCTCCGCCCTGGTGGGCGTCTGTCTCGTCTTCTCCGCCGTGGTGGGCGCCTGTTCTGCCAGAGTCACCCCACGTCTCCGTCGACCTGCCAGAGTCACCCCACGTCTCCGTCGACCTGCCAGAGTCACCCCACGTCTCCGTCGACCTGCCAGAGTCACCCCACGTCTCCGTCGACCTGCCAGAGTCACCCCACGTCTCCGTCGACCTGCCAGAGTCACCCCACGTCTCCGTCGACCTGCCAGAGTCACCCCACGTCTCCGTCGACCTGCCAGAGTCACCCCACGCCTCCGTCGACCTGCCAGAGTCACCCCACGCCTCCGTCGACCTGCCAGAGTCACCCCACGCCTCCGCCGACCTGCCAGAGTCACCCCACGCCTCCGCCGACCTGCCAGAGTCACCTCACGCCTCCGCCGACCTGCCAGAGTCACCTCACGCCTCCGCCGACCTGCCAGAGTCACCTCACGCCTCCGCCGACCTGCCAGAGTCACCTCACGCCTCCGCCGACCTGCCAGAGTCACCTCACGCCTCCGCCGACCTGCCAGAGTCACCTCACGCCTCCGCCGACCTGCCAGAGTCACCTCACGCCTCCGCCGACCTGCCAGAGTCACCTCACGCCTCCGCCGACCTGCCAGAGTCACCTCACGCCTCCGCCGACCTGCCAGAGTCACCTCACGCCTCCGCCGACCTGCCAGAGTCACCTCACGCCTCCGCCGACCTGCCAGAGTCACCTCACGCCTCCGCCGACCTGCCAGAGTCACCTCACGCCTCCGCCGACCTGCCAGAGTCACCTCACGTCCCTGCTGTCTCGTCCGCCCTGCCCTGGTGGGCTCCTGTCTCATTGGCCTTGGCCTTGGCCTCAACAGGTCTTGTTTTCCCCTGGTTACATTTCTGAGCGTTCTCCTATTCATCCTGCTATCTCTGTGTTTCACCCCGGACTGCCTGACCTTGGATCTCTGAACCTGTGCCTGTGCCCCCGACTTCTGCCTGGTATTGTTTACGTCTCTGCCCTGCCTCTGATATTCCTGTTTTTGCCTGCTGACCTTGCCTGTTTGATTCTGCCTATTAAATATTGCTGCAAGTGGATCCACTCGCCTCTGACCATTCCTTACAATGGGTAGTTTTAACTCACTACTATACAAATCCTGTATATAGATAGCATTTGTAAATCAGCAAATTCTAGCACACTTCACCTCAGTGTATAATATATTAATGCATAGTAGTAGTACATATATAAGTCATTTAGTACAATCATATGAAGTTTATTATCAGTTGGTAAACACAAAGTCTCCTGTTATAACAGGTGGAATACCTGAATACAACACAAAACTCATTCATTTTGGTTGTAAAAAGGGAATAAACACCTGAATACAATACAAAACTCATTCATATTGGGTGTAAAAAGGGAATAAACACCTGAATACAACACAAAACTCATTCATTTTGGGTGTAAAAAGGGAATAAACACCTGAATACAACACAAAACTCATTCATTTTGGGTGTAAAAATTGAATAAACACCTGAATACAACACAAAACTCATTCATTTTGGCTGTTAAAAAGGAATACAATTTTAGGTATTGTTCCAACGGTATACCAACGTTATAACCTACTAATTAACTTATAACAATATAAATCTTTTGATTCTCTGTCGAAAATACGTGTAAGCTAGCTATATTCATTCATAGCTAGCTAGCTAGCTAGCGAACTAAATAAAACAACACCTTATGTTACCTAAAACATGTAAAAGTTTATTAAAAAAAATATTAAATGTTAACTCCAATATGGTTATTCTTATTATTAGCTAGCTAGTTAATTAAATTGAGGAATCTTACCCGGATGGATTAAATTCCCAAATCGCTATAAGTTCAAAGACGAACTTAACGGCGGCTTTTTTCCCCCAAATAATTCACAAATATATTATAAAATAATTTGCTGTAAGCGATGGGACGCGGACTTAATGCGCATGCTCTTGCATCCCAGCTTCAAGATAGAAAAGGGCCACGGTGATTGGCTGTCATAAGATGCAGAAAATGGAAAGGGCGAGATCTGATAGGCTGTCATAAGATAGAAAAGGGCCACGGTGATTGGCTGTCATAAGATGCAGAAAATGGAAAGGGCGAGATCTGATAGGCTGTCATAAGATAGAAAAGGGCCACGGTGATTGGCTGTCATAAGATGCAGAAAATGGAAAGGGCGAGATCTGATAGGCTGTCATAAGATAGAAAAGGGCCACGGTGATTGGCTGTCATAAGATGCAGAAAATGGAAATGGCGAAATCTGATAGGCTGTCATAAGATAGAAAATGGAAATGGCGAGATCTGATAGGCTGTCATAAGATAGAAATGCAGAGACGTGATTTGTTGATATGAACAGACGCTCGGTCCCCACGCACCGCTAAAGCTGGGGAACAATATTCTGTATAGGCGGGGGAAGAAGAAGGGGAAGGGGGAAGGAGGGGGAAGGAGGAAAAAGGAGAAAAGGAGAAAAGGAGGAAAAAAATGAAGTGAAATGAGAGTTAATATTGACTCTGCTGCCCGTCAAAAGCATTATTACATTATTAAGTAAATTACATTATTAGTTTGAGAAATATGTCCATAGATAACAATTTGCATGGGGTGCTGTAGATCCAAAGGTTGCCGGTACGAGCCCCGCCTGGAGCAGGCATCTCTAACCAAAAACTCTAACTGAAATATTACGAATCGTTTAATTAATAGCTTATTAATTGATACAAATAGGCCAATGGCTTATTTTTAATGTCAGTCATACAGTAAAATATATGTACTTAAGTGAAAATACGTATGTGACAACAATATAGATAATACTTAATGTACATAGCAATGCAATAAATATTATTATCAATTAGTTGCACTAGCGGACACCTACACATGTATGTTTTGTTTTGACTAAAATATATAACATTATTATTACTATATTCACATGTATTGTTTGTATATATGCTTTAGAAAACATATCCAATACCTAATCTAATTTATAAATCAAAGGAATTAGAATTGAAAGTTTGAAATTGTTTTCTCTGAGTGACTGTTTGCAATAAATAAAGATAAAGGCCTTGCTGTTTAAATATATTAACCATTTATTACAAAATCTGAATTATCTCTTTCTTTCTCTATCACACACACAGTAAGCATATCATAGATACAAAGAAATTGAAGAATTATATATAAAATACAAATATAAAATAAATAAACAAAATACACAAAGTAATAAAAGTAGAAGATTCTGGTCAGCTGGTAAAAACATATACAAATAAAATCAACACACAAAAACAGTAATCTACAGATTAAGAGAAAATTAAATGAAATTTAATAATAGAGAATACAAAAATATTGTTGACACCTTTGTTGTATGGAATACACAACTACATGTCTGTGTCTCTCCAAACAAAGACATTTTTCCCCTCAACTGCACTGGACATTTTACAATCTGTAATATTGTTTGACAGTGAATCATGAAAATGTGACCCCTTTCAATATGACATAGCTTTATGTTGTATGATTGTACACACATCACTTTATCTAAATTTCCCTTCACATACATGTCATGCCACTTTCTCTGGCGGGGTGCCGGCCTGTGTTTCTTGCCTCAGAAGGCCAGACCCCTACAGCAGCAAACTTTGACAGGTGTGACATCCACTCCTCGTCACCCACAGCCCTGTGCTTTTTGAGCTTGGACGCCATCTTCCATTACTAGAGTAAATCAAATTGTAACTATTAAATTTAAATCTGTAACTATTCAGTACATGGTATAACCATATCAACATGGGTAGTTTTAACTCACTACTATACAAATCCTGTATATAGATAGCATTTGTAAATCAGCAAATTCTAGCACACTTCACCTCAGTGTATAATATATTAATGCATAGTAGTAGTACATATATAAGTCATTTAGTACAATCATATGAAGTTTATTATCAGTTGGTAAACACAAAGTCTCCTGTTATAACAGGTGGAATACCTGAATACAACACAAAACTCATTCATTTTGGTTGTAAAAAGGGAATAAACACCTGAATACAATACAAAACTCATTCATATTGGGTGTAAAAAGGGAATAAACACCTGAATACAACACAAAACTCATTCATTTTGGGTGTAAAAAGGGAATAAACACCTGAATACAACACAAAACTCATTCATTTTGGGTGTAAAAATTGAATAAACACCTGAATACAACACAAAACTCATTCATTTTGGCTGTTAAAAAGGAATACAATTTTAGGTATTGTTCCAACGGTATACCAACGTTATAACCTACTAATTAACTTATAACAATATAAATCTTTTGATTCTCTGTCGAAAATACGTGTAAGCTAGCTATATTCATTCATAGCTAGCTAGCTAGCTAGCGAACTAAATAAAACAACACCTTATGTTACCTAAAACATGTAAAAGTTTATTAAAAAAAATATTAAATGTTAACTCCAATATGGTTATTCTTATTATTAGCTAGCTAGTTAATTAAATTGAGGAATCTTACCCGGATGGATTAAATTCCCAAATCGCTATAAGTTCAAAGACGAACTTAACGGCGGCTTTTTTCCCCCAAATAATTCACAAATATATTATAAAATAATTTGCTGTAAGCGATGGGACGCGGACTTAATGCGCATGCTCTTGCATCCCAGCTTCAAGATAGAAAAGGGCCACGGTGATTGGCTGTCATAAGATGCAGAAAATGGAAAGGGCGAGATCTGATAGGCTGTCATAAGATAGAAAAGGGCCACGGTGATTGGCTGTCATAAGATGCAGAAAATGGAAAGGGCGAGATCTGATAGGCTGTCATAAGATAGAAAAGGGCCACGGTGATTGGCTGTCATAAGATGCAGAAAATGGAAATGGCGAAATCTGATAGGCTGTCATAAGATAGAAAATGGAAATGGCGAGATCTGATAGGCTGTCATAAGATAGAAATGCAGAGACGTGATTTGTTGATATGAACAGACGCTCGGTCCCCACGCACCGCTAGCCAGGTGACCGGCACCCTAAAATCTTCCAGGCAGGTCTTTTGCAGCTTGTTGTAGCAAAACTCTACAGAACAGTGGCCCTCCAGGACAGAGTTTGGACACCCCTGGCTTAGAGTGTCCTCTGTTTGTTTTAGCCATGCCTGTTGCTGGGGAACACAGTTTGAACAAGCGGAGCAGGCAGATAACAGGCTCTACCGCAGAAACGGTATAATGTAACATTTTTGTGGTTTTGAAACCGTGACTTTTCCAAACCGCGGTATACCTTGAAACCAGTTATCATCCCATGCCTACTCAGCACCCAAGGACGACTTTCTGGAAAACAGCTAGGGAAGCCAGGACAACACATCACAGCCACTGAAAACACCAGAGCCAGAGCCCATCTCACCAGACACATTATCCCTCTCTCCAGCATCTCCACTTATAAGCTTCTCACAGAAAATGGAGGAACTATGCTGGGACCAAACTCTCCCACTCTTGCTGCAAGCCCCCAGATATCATCTAAAAAATGCAACCACAACCACCAAAGCCGGTGGGCCCAGCTCTCCCTCCTCCTCCTGTGAGAGCTCTTCGACCGCTGCCGCAATGCCAGGGCCCAAACCCTCCTCCATCTGGTGTAGGTGAACCAAAAAAAAACTGATAACAGCTCTAAGTGATATGTGTCAGGTCCCCGCTATTATAGCAGCAACATTCAGAAATGTTTACAGAACAAGCGAGAACCCAGTGTGTCTGTAGCTTTCTCTATTTCTGTTTTATCATGTGATAGAACGTCTAAGGCGTTCTCAAGCCGTACGGCTGACTCATCTAATCTGTGGCCTATTATGCTTCAAACTAAGATTGCTGTAGAGACACAAATTAATGCCATCAAGTTAGCATTTTTAAATATTCGCTCACTAAAAAATAAATCACTTCTGATCAATAACTTGACAAACACAAACAACCTGGATTTTTTTTCTAAATGAAACATGGCTAGAAGACAGCTGCAGTGACTCTTAAAAAAGAGTCTCATGGAAGCTGGCCTGGACGATGAATATCTCAAGTCTCATCTGATTTGCTTTACAACTGATGGGGCATCTGTGATGACTGGAAGAGAGAGTGGTCTTATCAAAAGGCTGAAAAAATACTATACTTTACTGGAGAGTATCCACTGCCTTGCATACAGGCTTGAGTTGTCAGTAAATGATGCACTTAAGGTCACAGACAGTGGTGGTCAGTAACGAAGTAAAACTACTTCGTTACTGTACTTAATTAAATTTTTCAAGTATCTGTACTTTACTGAAGTAGTTTTATTTTGAGTAACTTTTACTTCACTACATTCCAAAGCATAAGATCGTACTTTTTACTTCACTACATTTCATAAAACATATCGTTACTCCTTATAATACACGTGCTCCGAGACGCAGAAGCGGTGTCTGATTCATGAACAAACTGATTCTTTTCAATGAACCTGTTAAATCGGTTCGCAAATCGCAACAAACGATTCATTCACGAATTGCAATGATCCGATTGCAGCTGTTCTCGAGTCGAAAACTCACTGATTCAAATGATCCGTTTAGAGCGAGTCTTCTTCAGTGAACTGAACTCACAAGTAAAGAACCGGGAGATCTTGTGAGCGCGCACTACTGATTCTGTGAAAAGTAAGTTACTAATGTCGAATTTTAGGATTAATTATTGTAACTGAAAATAATATTTAGGTCAAAACTGTCAGTTGTTTGTGAACTAAATCTGCTGTAAAGGGTGATCTATTTAAGCCCACTGAAATGCTTGAATGCAGACAGATCAACATCAGTGTCTCTAACGTTATGTTTTAGGTCAAAAAAAAAAACATTAAAATAACACAGATTAAATAAAATAACTCATGCACGTTCATATTCCCCCGCTGCTGTAACGTTAGCAGTTTTATTAAAATGCTATGCATTTAGACCTATGTGACATCTGTTTTTATATTGTTTTATCAACAGTATACATTTTTATATTGTTTAGATCAACTAGCCGAGTAGACAGATATTAATGTTTATTCATAACCATACTGAAAATAAGTAAATATTGTTAGCTGATGCTAACTGTCTAGCTAACAAGCTTGCTGGTGCTAAGTTGAGGAAATGTTTAGATATAAAGTCCAAATATCTTTATTCAGCCACCTAGATAGATTCCATCTGAGGGAAAAAGAAAGGATGTGATGTTCAGAACATAGTAACTACAGTAATTATCAGAGTGGGAAGTGATGCCCTCTGGGGCATTGGGCCAGGGGTGTTTTTACACCACAGACAAGGTTTGAGAAGAAAAAAAAATCATTATGAAAATATAATTATATTTTCCTTAAAATGTTCTTCCTAATTTCAGGCCTAATTCTCATGTCATATATAACTGACGTTCTGCAAAACAACAAGTTCTAAAACACTTTTTTCTTACTGGTGAAAATTAGATGGTGAAATCTGTTTTCTCTCAACGTAGTCCATATCAACAAAATATATATCTTGACTCTATATAGTGGTTATTTTGGGAAAAACCCAGGTATTTTGGGCAGTAGGATTATAAAAATATGTGCTAATATAAAATTAAATAAAGTAGTCTATATAAAATTGCAAAATAAATCTGTCTATCAGTACTTTTTTACTTAAGTACATAAAAAATTGAGTACTTTTGTACTTTCACTCGAGTAAAATTGAAAAAGCAATACTTTTACTTTTACTGGAGTAATATTTTATTATACGTATCTGTACTTTTACTCAAGTACTTGATCTGTGTACTTTGTCCACCACTGGTCACAGGTTGCAATCACTTTGAGATATGTATTTCAAAACTGTACACACTGTACCATCAGTGTGAAGTAAGATTGGTAAAATGATTCCCATTTGTTGGATAGCAAGTCGTTTTGTGACTGTACAAGCCTCTTGGAGAGACTACCCTGCTTTGGTTGCACATATAAATAAAGCAGCTGAAGATGAATCACGCTCTGATGGAGAAATAAAAAAAATTAATGGCCCATTGAATCGCCTCACATGCACTGTATTTGTTAAAGACCTGGCAACTATAAAATATGTACTACATGGACTTAGGAGTCTAAACAATGTCCAAAATGGGAAGGTCCTCAAAAAAAACTGGTGACTGCCAGTAAAACATACCTGGCAAGTTCTGCTGAATGTGAAAGAGGCTTCAATGCCACTGCCACAAATGCAAGGAATCGCCTTCGAGCCAGCAGCCTTTCTGCTGTACTTTTCATTTACCTTAATTGCTCCCCTCTCTCCACATGTTTGACCCTTACCTCTATATTCAGTCCGGGCTTAGGGAGAAACATTGTCTGTCAACTGTCAGTAAAATGGGGAGAGACAAATCTGCTGAGAATATCCGGCCACTGGGGGCCATTCTAAACAGTAGCAAATGAAGTCCCAGCCGGCACATGACCGACCTTCAACGTTGAAATATGGTTGAAATAAGGTCAGTTCTTGTTTCAACGTTGAAACAACGTTGAAACAATGTGGAAACAATGTTTAATGCTTAACGGTTGAAAACCAACCGGTACATGACCAACCTTCAACATTAAATATGGTTGAAAAAATGACAGTTGTTGTTTCAACGTTGAAACTACATTGAAATAATGTTTAATTCTTAATGGTTGAAAAATGGTAATAAAAACACTTCGAAATCAATTTCATCTTAGAAATCAACTTTGATTTTTTTTTACAAGATCTGTATGTTGAATCACTTAATGTATGTACAGAATAAATCATTTCTGCCTTTTAAATTATTATTAAGATCATTATTATTATTTTATCATCATTTTACATTTGTATCATGAAACCTTCTGGTATAAATATTATCAACAACAAAACTAAACACATTGCGCTGCTTACCACGCTGAAACAATTCCTATTGGTTATTTAACCTTATTTGCTTTGATCATGATTGGTTAATCTGTCTGTCACTCATGAAACTGGCCAATCAAACTGTGCGCCATTTTAAGTTTGAAAATATGACCGTTATCCTGACCGTCTTTCTGAGTGAGGTCGCTGAGCCTGTAAGTGAGAGAGCTGCTGCGCAATACGGTGATTTTCAGAGGAAAACGTTAGAATATTTTAAACAAATTCATCATTTCAAAAAAACTAAATTACATAAGCTCATTTGTTCCTGTTTAACTGTTCAACAGTCGTTGTCATTATTTCTGTCGATTCAGGTAATGTTATATCACGAGACTGGAGGTGAGACTAGCCAGAGAAAGAGGGAGAGCACGAAAGAAGTGGTCTGCGAGGGCGCGGGATCAAAAAGGTAAGTCTGATTTAACAAATATACGCAAGGTCATGAGTTAAACGCATTATGTGAGTGCTTGGAGAATTGTAATTGCACAATTTGTCGAATTAATTAACTCGATATTCAGGGAATGCTTTTCCACATGTGTGTCACGGAGGCCTACTTTTACAGTTGTCGATTGAGGCCTAACTTAACTTAATGTTACTCGTGCCGCTTCAGTGTCGTTTTGTGCTTTTGCGGTTGCTACGACAATTTTCAGACATTATACGTGTACATACAGATTCAAAATTTCAGCAAACAAAAGTGTACGTAAGATAATTTTTCCGTTTAACAGTCCTTGTCATTACTGTCCATTCAGGGTAATATCGCGAGATTGGAAGCGAGACTAGCCAAGGGAAAGAGCATGAAAGAAAGTGGGGATGGGCGATATGGAAAAACATATCCTATCAAGTTTTTTTTTCAGAAATATGATTCACAATATTATCACGATTTTTCATGTTAGTTTTACTGTTTTGCAAGTTGTCTGAGCAAATAATAGTTTAACGAGACTAATGTTGGGCAAATCGGTATTTTTCTGTACTAAACACAATCATTTTGCCAAGATATTTACAGAGGTGATAAACGTTATAAAGGAATAACGTAGTGAAAAGCTATGAAAGATATTTAGAGATGATAAACGTTATAAAAGAATAACGTAGTGAAAACCCAATTTTAACACATTATTTTCCTGAACTCTTCCTTAAATAAGAGTTGAACAACCCATTGATATTTGTGTTGGAGTGTCATTTGGATTACCACTAATTAACAAAAAATTATCATTAACAATTTCATCAAGTCATTTTATTGGTCATGTAACAAGTTTTAATGGAAGTTAAATTTAGTTTTTATGCCTCTCGTAGTGTTTTTTTTTTCTATGCAAGATATTTGTGCAAATTTCTTTTTGTCACCTAATTGACCTTATGCACGGAACGTTCTGATTTAGTTCTGCAGTAATATAAGCCAGCTCAAAAACCTCGTTACTTACTTTCATATTCATGGATATAACTAGAAATGTACAACTTAAGTCATTTCTGCTGTTTGCCTGATGAAGCCTTTGAGTGTATCTGGATCACATCATTGTTGACCTGAGGCAGATGCTGAAGGCAGTGAGCGAAGGCGGATAGTAGTAAAGTACATTTACTTAAGTATTGTACTTAAGTACACTTTTTGAGGATCTGTACTTTACTTGAGTATTATTTTTTCTAGAAACTAATGACTAACTTCACTACATCTGAAAGACAAATATTGTACTTTTCACATAAGTCATTCTTATGTAGCAGCTTTGAAAGTTAGTGGGTGATTTTTTTTTTTTTTTTTTTTTTGATATCAGTAATCACACTAATCCGGTTACATAAAGTGATTTTCCCAGCATTTTTTTAACACTGACCAGTTGCAATAATAAAAATCAATAATAAAAAGTTAATATTGTGGTATTAGACACAATATTGTCTGATTTAGCAAAATTGTGTAAACAAAAATATTACCTCTAAAGCCACAGAAGAACTGTTGTGCGTCTCCCAACAAAACACAATAGGTGTTTAACTTGAAGCAGCACTGCACAGACATGTATGATGTATAATGTGCGAGAATGACTGAGCTGGCTTATCGAAAACAGGGAAGCTACTGTGCATAAGGTCAATTGTGATCCTAATAACTTTTACATCCTTAAAAGCTTTTCCATAAATGTATAGCAATTTTGTTGATCTGGGCTGTTTTGATTTTTCTCTTTAGATGCAGTCATCAATGCACACAACACAACAAGTACAAAAAGTAATGGAGACCATGTCCAAATTCCAAAAAAAAAATTTGCACCAGAGAGGATGGGTGGTGATGGCCGTAAGAAGACTCTTCCTTGAAGACACCTATTTTTTTTTTAATTGACTGTTGCTAGAGAAATGTGAAGTTCTACAAATGACTTCTTACTAGTTCTAGTAACTCACTCTCTCTCACACACACACACACACACACACACACACACACACACACACACTCATCCTCTCACACACACACATGCACACACACTCACCAACTCACTCTCACACACACTCATCCTCTCTCACACACACATGCTCACACTCACCAACTCACTCTCTCACACAAACACAATCATCAACTCACACACTCACTCATCAACTCTCTCTCTCTCACACACACACACACACACTCATCAACTCATTCTCTCTCACACACACACGCACGCACGCACGCACGCACGCACACACACACACACACACTAGTATGTTTCTTTTCAATATTAGTTCTGAATGCAAAGTGTTAAATTATTTTTTTTGTACATTAGCATTAACAGAAATGTGCAAAATAATAAACATGTTAATTTATTCATTAGTAAATGCTCAGATTCATACCACTGGTTTGAAATGTACACAAAAATAAAATAAAAATAAGTAAATAAAAAAGTTAAATGTATTTTCTTATTTATTATTTAATGGTTCAAAATGGGTTGGGGAATGTGGAGGGTGGATAGGTAGGTCTAAGGGGACCCCTAAGACCTTTGACACAATTCGAACATTGTTTTAACTATATGTTTTATGAAATGTAGTGAAGTAAAAAGTATGATCTTTTGATTTGGAATGTAGTGAAGTAAAAGTAAAAGTTAGTCAAAATAAAACTACTCCAGTAAAGTACAGATACTTGAAAAATGTACTTAATTAAAACTATGCTCACATATTATTGTAGCCCAGTTTGTACTGATTCAACCTTAGCCATTAATATGTCACTGAAAAAAGATACTGAATAAAATACTGAAAAACACAAATGTCAGGGCATTTAAAATTTCTCCAGGGCCCCAAAACCCCATCAGACCTGTAATCTGGCCGAGATGTGGTGCTTGCATTTAGTTGTTATTATTATTATCATTATTATTATTAGGTTACGTCTTGTCATTGTCCCGTGGCTTAATTTATCTAAATTTCCATATTTAAATGCGGCAACTGTTGTGAGATTTTCATTGAAATTGTTTGTAATAATTCGCTCCTTTTTCTCCTCTAATCCTCACACACAAATACTGTTGATGCTGATTAAAAAACCATGCGAGTCTATAATTTAAAGTCCTTTTCATTTATTTGTGCAAATTGGCTTAAAAATATTCCCTCCTCTCGCCGCTTCACTCCAGTCCAGCGGGTGGCGCTAAAACACATTCGTTTGTTTGCCAAACACCATTAAACCTCAGAGGAAGAAGTTCAGTTTCACCGTGATCTCTGTTGTTTTGTCGGTATGCTGCCTTAATACAAACGGTTAGAAATGTTGTTTCTGTAAACAGAGAAATACAGGTTTTGAATCAGGTCAGTAAATCTCTGTAATATTCCCATCCTCAAAGTTGTGACTAAGTTTTGACGCAAGCAAGAATATTTGGAGGAGTATCATCTGAACTGAGATCTGCAGCTGTGAAGATGGTGTTTGTTAAAGAGGAGAACACGAGTGAACCTGAACCCTGCAGAATAAAACAAGAGGAACCAGAACCCTGCAGAATAAAACACGAGGAACCAGAACCCTGCAGAATAAAACACGAGGAACCAGAACCCTGCAGAATAAAACACGAGGAACCAGAACCCTGCAGAATAAAACATGAGGAACCAGACCCCTACAGAATAAAACACGAGGAACCAGACCCCTACAGAATAAAACAAGAGGAACTAGAACCCGAACCAGAACCTTGCGGAATAAAACAAAAGGAACCAGAACCCTGCAGAATAAAACACGAGGAACCAGAAACCTGTAGAATAAAACAGGAGGAACAAGAAGGTTGGTTTTTATTCTTCATCTTTAATGACTGTTTGTGGTAATGTTACATTGGGCTTGCAAAGCTTTAAGTTTTGCACTTTGTGGAATTATAATTTTGACATGAACCATCAAGTAGCTTCAGATAATAATGTAACTGTTAGCTATATAGGAATATCTAGGCGGATCTCTGCCATGCCATGAAGAGAGCGAAATGACATGCTGTCGTGTAAAGAAGATAAATAGCATAAGGCTATTTAGATTGTTTAATAACAGAGCAATGTTCTATAGCAAATGTAACTTTAAATGACTTCTATTGTGATCTGGTGCTATAGAGAATGTGAAGCTGACGTCACGCCGCGTAGAGTTCTGGGGAAACTGCTTTGTTTATCTGCCATACTGGGAGAATCACGTTGCTGTTCCTCTGTTGAGTTTAGGGCAGTATTTTGATTGTGATCAATTCCGTGATTGTGGAAAATGTCACCACTGTTTGTCATTCATGCTGCATCGAGAATAGCAAAAGTTACTTCGGTACTTATTCTGAGAGACAATGCAGTGTATTCTTTCATTTTTTTCTCTGTATAAACCCCAGGGGAAGCAAGTCGCAGAGATTACGAGAAGTAAAAAAGGTAGTAAATCTATTTATAATGTCACCGATTAAACTCACTGCCTGTCACTCAATAAAATAATAGTATTTCTGCAAAGTTTTGATTTTGTTTGGTTTAATAATTAACATCACCTTCGCGAGTATGACTTTCACACGGCTTGTGAAATAGCAAACTTGAACAGGGACATTGAAACGCTTAAAGGGGTCATATGATGCGATATCAAGTTTTCCTTCCTCTTTGGAGTGTTACAAGCTGATAAGATAAGATCCATAGATCTTATGCATAGATAAGATCCCTGAAGTTGCAAAGACTAAAGTCTCAAATCAAAATATATATTCTTTATCAAAGTTAAGACTCTGCAACGCCCCCTAAAACGGCTCGTTCAAACACGCCCCCACATGGCTACATCACGATGTGAAAATATTTGCATAATGCAGCCCAAATGTTCACGCAAAGAAAGAAGGCCTTGTTTCAGTAACCTAGTGTTGAAGCAGCTCTGGCAGGGAGACGCTATGTGTTTCTAGGTGAAAGCAAAAGCACTTTATTTGGCCTTTCCGAAAGATGCATTTAGGAATCATTAAGATTACTTACAACAGAACAGCAACACATTTTATGGACTACAGTTTCGTGAACCTAGGAGAGGAGGTAATTCTGACTTTGCTATAACAATATGGCACTTCTGAATCAGCGACTGTGTGTTTTGTTATTAGTAAGTATTTGCTATTGACCGTTTAAATGCAGAATTATGGGCGTCGTGTGTGTGTGTGTGAGAGAGAGAGAGAGAGAGAGAGAGTCACAGCGTGGTGTCGTGTGTGTGTGTGTGTGTGTGTGTGTGTGTGTGTGTGTGTGTGTGTGTTTGTTAGGGCTGTCAAATTGGCTGAAAAACTACATTAATTTTTTTTACTAAAATATTATCAAAATTCGAATTATATTCTTATTTAAAAGGCATAAATTCAGTTAGGGAAAAAAAAGTTTTTCGCTTCTCTCCTGAGGCCACAAGAGTGCGCATCGAGCTAAATATTACCAAATGCACGGTTCTTCAAAGTAAGGCTGGGCAATATGAGCAAAAAATCATATCTTGGTATTTTTGGGCTGATTTGCGGTATACGGTACATATATCTGTATTTTGTATTTGGATTAAACAAATGAATAAAGTTAATGTAACCATGTAGGCATATATAATGTGCAAAAAGTGTTAAAATCACATTACATTATAACAAAGATTCATCATTGCTGATACACCTCATTTATTAAAATTTAATTATATGATTGCAAGGTTCATGTTTATGCTGTTAATATGCACGTTCGCTAGCAAGCTAGTTTCTTAATCTAGTAATGACATGTTTCTTTTAAATTTCAACTTCATTAATTTGACATGGCTTTGGGCTCTCTTGTGTGAAATGCGATTGCAACGATGATAGATGTCCCTCTAGAAAATGCAATAAATATGCATTCTGTGTGAACGGCTTAGTTTTAGTTTTGAGGTAAATAACAACATCTCCACATTGATATTCTCTTTTTCTGCAATATTTAGAATGTGCAGCACCGCATCGAGTGGGTTCAACTGGACAGGCAAAAAAATTTATAATTGAAATTAAGATTAATAAATACTGCAGAATTATTCTTAGTTCATGTTAACTACACTAGATAACTAATGTTACTGAACCTTATTGTTAAGTGTTACCCTTTTTTATAAATGTATCTGTATGCAATAAAGCCACAATACCAACTACCAATATGAGGTTTCCGGCCAGCAGCAAAGATGTATTTTGCCTATGTCACAATATGAGGTAAATCCGGCCCTGTACATGATACTGACTTTTGTTGCCAACCTGGTTTGGAACAGTTGTAGAATAAACAATTAAACTGAACTACTATTATGCCTGTCTATCTGCTTGACAGTTTTATTGATCACTGAGAGAGCATTGTCTTGCTATGATGTCAGTTCAATATAAAAATGAAAAAAATATACATCAATATAAAAATGAGCTTTATTGCCAGGTTTGTTTGCACATGCAAGGAATTAATTTTAGTGACAGTAGCTCCACAGTGAGATAGAATGACAGCGACAGGACAGGACACAGATAATACAAAAAATAATGTTAAAATATACAAAATGGACAATATGCAATATAGCACAAACACAATATACAAAATAGACAATTCAGTATGTACATGTATGTTAGGTGCAAACTTGAATTTTAATAAGTATGTGTGTGTTAAAAATAAAAAATACATTTGTGTATTTAATGTTTATTGTTAAGAGTTCAAAAGTTCATGAGATGGATTGCCTGAGGGAAGAAACTGTTCCTGTGCCTGGCCAGATGGTAACAGTTCAAAGAAGGAGTGTGCTGGATGTGAGGGGATTAGAGTGATTTTACTAGGGCTGTGCGATTAATCGAAATCGAAATAAAATCGCGATTTGAGATTGCGCGATTTCTAAATCGCTTTATAGCTCGATTTTTTTCTGCGCCCCTGCCCCAACCTCCCGCAGTATGCTATCCGAACCAATCAGAATGCAGCAGAACAGAACAGACCGGGCATACAGACAGATAGTATGCTAAAGAAACAGGGAAGATGAGTTCAGAACAGGATAAGGACTTGGTGGCCAAAAAAAATGCATGTTGCATGCAGAGCACGTGGAGCAGGGAGTGTAGCGATCATATTTCCTTCAGAGCAGAGAGCGTCTTTCTGAAGATTCCGCTCGCTCATACGCTCAGGCCACTTGCTAAACGCAAAATGCCCCTTTGGTAATTTGTTAATTCCAGAATCTGTGAAATAGGCTAAGCAATGTTTGTCTAAGCTAATGTTTCTAAAAGCAAATTCTAAAATCCTGTGAAGATTGACACGTTTTAATGGACCGCATTTCCCCGCAGTTTTAGTCTATTTTTAATTTTAGAAAGTGTTTCTTTTATTTACGCCACGAAATAATTATTTGTCAAGTGCATTTCATCGGCCTGATAAGTATTTTGTGAAATTCTATATCTGCTTTTCATCTTGTGTGCGTGTTTTGAATATGAAGCGTTGTTTTAATGGAAACATATACTTTTTCAGTTATTTAATTTTTTACGCAAATGTTCCAAGTGGCTTCAAAACAAGACACGTTTTTAAATTAAGAATTTAAATGTTATACATTTAAATTAGGGATGTTCATTTCGGTTATTTTTCCTAACCGTTAACCGACAAATATTATAGAACTGAATTAAATTAAAAAGAATAAGTGTCTGTGACCCGTTAAAAATACTAGCATCTGTTTTTCGGGGATTAATTTCACATGCGCAAAAAGCAGCAAACAACAGAACATGAGGATTCACCTGATCATATCATATTACATCACGCACCTGCAGCACTTCTGCAAGCAGAGAACAACTTAATTCACCTAAATGCTGGGTTCAGCCTTTTGGGTCATTTTTTTGGGTTATTTGTTCAGTGTTTGGGTAGTTTGTGTACATTTTATTTTATTTATAAAATTGTTTCTGTCAGTATATCGTTCAAATGTATGCAGAGCAACATTCGCGGTGTGAATCACTAAACGAACGTCACTCGCGTCTGTCTTATTGAGGAGTCTGGTGCTTTGCATAAAATAAACGATTATATTTATAAAGATACAGAACACAAATACTTTGGATGTTAAAATATGTCCTCAGAGCTGTTTACTGTTTGTTTTTGGTCAGGTTATGAAGGCAATCGCAGTTCATTTCGTCCATGAGTGAAGCGCAGAGCGGCGGTCTTATCCATGATCAGTTCCCACCGAACACGACTCCAGCTCGGCGCGAGAGCCAGCGCCGTTACGGTGGAAGCACAATTACAGAGTGGTCCATTTACTCGTGAATTACATCGGTTTAATATTTAATCTTTACTTCTAATGTTTGTTAAACGAGATTAAATAGGCAATGTGTAGGCCTATAGCTTATAAAAACAAGCAAATGAGAAATAAAGGAAGTTATCACGTCTGGAGTAGCCTATTTTACAGAAGTTTAGAGGATTTAAGTTAATCTGTAAATATTATTTCATGCATAAAGAAAAAAAAAGCGAATATTATAATAGAAACGAAAAGCCATTAGCTGAGTTAAATCATCCATTAATGATGGGTTAAATAAACAATCAAATTTATTGGGTAAAATTAACCCAAAATGTACTCTTTTACCCAGCCCAAATTGGTTTGTTTTTAACCCAGTGTTGTTTAGAGTATGCAGAGTTTGTTCATTATTGTGCTGCGCGAAATTAAAGCAGACGGCAGAAAGATGCATTCTATTTTTTGTCTTATTTTACAAAAAAGCAAAGATAATTTTTTTATTGTTTATGTACACAAATAAAATCAGACCTTTTACAATTCCGATTATCTTCATGACCAAGATGAGTTGCTTCCACTGAAGGGGAATAAATCAAGTGATTGCTCCAGCGCGCATGCGCTCACATTTAAGCATTCTACCTTCACAATGCAGCCTGTTCATTTATCATTGTAAAAAACAACCGGTCAAACATATGGGAAAACACACTGCTCTGTTTAAATATGTAGTAAAATCTGTGCTGTTTAGCGTTATCACCGTACCGCCGTGAAGTTATGCAAAACATTTTGTTTTAAGTTGTAAGAGAGGGAAATAGGCGTAAATAAAAAGGTAAATAATATTTTGGCATTTAAATACCGCGAATACGGGAACATTTGATTTTGTGTTGAACGAGAGACCCAACATTGGTTTCAGTTTTGTTTTAGCCTAAAATAATTAGTTTTGGTTTGTCGTAGCTTCTTATTTTTAATTCTTGTTATTTTCTAACCTACTGTTAATTGTAAGGATTTGTTGTGGAGTGAGGGGAACTAAAATTGCCTAGCTATGTTTACAGTGTTTATTATAATGTTTGTAATTCGCGTTGGCCTATTTCTGAATGAAATAATAAAATGCGACTTATAGGCTACTTTGTTTTTTTCTCTCTCTCGCTCTCTCTAAAAAACGTGTTTTTTTATACGTGTAGCTTATTTTAACCATGCAGCAAACCTTTTAAAATATTTTGATAAATTACTAAAAATAAATAAATAAGTGAATTTAAACCGTTTAACTGATTGTATGGGTCAAAATTCTTATCGGTTGGTTAAAGGTTAATTAACATCCCTAATTTAAATGAACAATTTCACTCTGAAACATAACCATTTCTTATCGGGCTACTGCTTTAATTGAGACATTTATTAAATAATGTCACTATAAACAGGACAAAATAAATATACCTAATCTTACTGAAGACATTTAATGTGAGCGCGTGATCCGAGCGGGATTCGGTTTACCGGTGAGCGCGGATCATTAGCGGAGCGTTTGCTTTGGCCGTGAACGACTGAGAGGAGCGCACACACACAAAGGGGGATATTGAACCGCACCGATTCGCTCACATGCTCTGGTTGCTCTGATCTTGTTTTGTTGGATTTGATTACTCACATATACATATAATATATATATATATATATATTTTGCCATTTGTCTGTTCTAGAGACATGTTACAACTTTTTGGTAAAGGTCTAATTGGTTTCCTTTGGAAATATGTTTCAAATTCACACAAAATGCATTTATAACTGTAAAGGTCAAGGTTTCTTTATTTGTCACATGATAAATTATACAGGGTATAATCAAAAGTGAAATGTAGATCAAATCAGGTCCGCTCAGTGGACAGTGCAAAGAATAAAAATTATATAAAAGTAACACCACACAAGAGCATATATATATATATATATATATATATATATATATATATATATATATAGGTAAAAAAAAGAAATAAAGAGTAAAATGTGTAATAGAATAAAGAAAAGTGCAAAACAAGATGTGCAAAAACAAGTAAGATGTGCAAAAACAAGATGTGCAAAAACAAGTAAGATGTGTAAGATAAAGCATGTCTGTTTGTGTCAAAATCGTGATTAAAATCGAAATAGAAAAAAAAATCGTGATATATATTTTTTGTTCATATCGCACAGATTTTACCAGTCCTTTTGCTCACTCTGGATAAGTACAGTTCTTGGAGACTGGGGAGGGTTGTACCAATGATTCGCTCAGCAGTCCGGACTACCCTCCGTAGTCTTCTGAGGTCAGATTTGGTAGCTGAGCTGAACCAGACCGTTATTGACGTGCAGAGGACGGATTCTGTGATGGCAGAGTAGAACTGTAGGCTGGCAAAATCACTCTAATCCCCTCACATCCAGCACACTCCTTCTTACAATAGAATATATTCACTAATATTATGACTTATAGCCAAACGAACATATAACAACAAAGTTGAAGAACACTTCAACAACAATAACCCAAGAAGCATGTGGCAGGGCATCAACAACATCACAGGCTTTAAAGGGAATAAACCAGCTACTGTGAACATTGCCTCCTCTCTACCGGACGAGCTCAACACCTTTTATGCTCGGTTCGAGGCTGACACCACCGCCCACACAGAGAACGTTCCCGCGGCTGCCACAGAAGAGGTCAGTCCACTCACGCTTTCTGTCGCGGACGTAACCCGATCCTTTAAACGGGTGAACATCCGTAAAGCCGTAGGCCCAGATGGTATACCAGGCCGTGTGCTCAAAGCATGCGCTTTCCAGCTAGCTGGGGTTTTTACAGACATTTTCAATCTGTCCCTCTCTCTGTCTGTGGTTCCCTCGTGCTTCAAAAAATCCATCATTGTGCCCATACCGAAGAAAAATAAAATCACATGCCTGAATGACTGGAGGCCCGTTGCTCTGACCCCCATCTTCAGCAAGTGTTTTGAGAAGCTTGTCAGAGACTACATCTGCTCTGTGCTGCCTGCTTCACTGGACCCACTACAATTTGCATACCGCAGTAACCGTTCCACAGACGATGCTATTGCCTTCACCCTGCACACTGCTCTCTCCCACCTGGAAAACAAGAACACCTATGTGAGGATGCTGTTCGTGGATTATAGTTTGGCATTTAACACCATAGTGCCTGCCACACTGGTTGCGAAGCTCCAGACTCTAGGACTGAACAGATCTCTGTGCAGCTGGATCCTGGACTTCCTGACAGGAAGAAGTCAGGTGGTCAGAATGGGCAACAACACATCATCCCCCCTGATCCTCAACACTGGTGCACCGCAGGGTTGCGTCCTCAGCCCACTCCTGTACTCCCTGTACACACACGACTGTACAGCAACACACAGCTCGAATGTCATCGTCAAATTTGCTGATGACACAACGGTGATAGGCCTGATCACCGACAACGATGAGACGGCCTACAGAGAGGAGGTGAGTACCCTGAATAAATGGTGTCAGGAGAACCACCTCTCAATCAACATCGCCAAGACCAAGGAGCTGGTGGTGGATTACAGGAGACAGAGCAGAGAACACACACCCATCACCATCGACAAGACACCTGTGGAGCGGGTGACCAGCTTTAAGTTCCTCGGCGTCCACATCACCGAGGATCTCACATGGTCTGCTCACACAGATGCAGTGCTGAAGAAGGCACATCAGCGTCTCTTCTTCCTGAGACGGCTGAGGAAGTTTGGAACGAGCCCCAGAATCCTCAGGTCCTTCTACACCTGCACTGTGGAGAGCATCCTGACCGGCTGTATCACCGCCTGGTTTGGAAACAGCACCGCTGGCAACCGCAGGGCTCTGCAAAGGGTCGTGCGAACTGCCCGCCACATTGTTGGAGGTGAGCTTCCCTCCCTCCAGGATATCTACACCAGGCGGTGTACAAGGAAAGCCCGGAGGATTATCAAAGACTCCAGCCACCCGTCCCACAGACTGCTCTCTCTGTTGCCCTCAGGACGACGTTTCCGCAGCATCCGATCCCGCACTAGCCGACTGAGGGACAGCTTTTTTCCCTCAGGCTATCAGGCTAATGAACAGTCAGAAATGACCCACCCTACAACACACTCCCACTCACACAACATGCCATGCACTGCACTTTAACACAGTTTAACTGGACTACACGCACACACTGCACTAACACAACCTATCTGCTATCACTGGACACCATACAATGCACATCCACGACACTGCATATGAATAATCTGTTGCACCTTTGCACATCTATCTGCTGCTCAACCAATCTGCTGTTAATTTATAATCTGTTGCACCTTCACATTATTTATGGACTACATTATGTATAGATAGTGTACATAATGTAGATGTGCCCATACGGTGTATAATGTGTCGCTGATAATTGAGTGTCTTTATAGTACACTATGTG
This sequence comes from Schizopygopsis pylzovi, assembly GCA_027422435.1. Classification (NCBI taxonomy): domain Eukaryota; kingdom Metazoa; phylum Chordata; class Actinopteri; order Cypriniformes; family Cyprinidae; genus Schizopygopsis; species Schizopygopsis pylzovi. Next base: position 89,406 of record JAPDDL010001058.1, read on the forward strand.
TACTGAGTATATGTATGTGTATTTTGCACATTGTCTTCTGTACAGTCTGTAAATATGTACTGTCCATATGTAAATATGGACAGATTTTTTGCACTGTCTGTCCATATGTAAATTGTTTGTTGTTTTTTTGCACTGTCTGTCCATATGTAAATTGTTTGTTGTTTTTTTGCACTGTCTGTCCATATGTAAACTGTTGTTGTTGTTTTTTTTTGCACTGTCTGGAGCACGCTCATAAGAATTTCACTCACCAAGGCACTTGTGCTGTGGTGATGTGACAATAAAAGTGATTTGATTTGATTTGATTTGACTTGCATGTTAAGTAATGTAAAAAAATATATAGGCTATAAATAAATAACAGTACCACCTCTCTACGTATTCTGTGTTAGTTAAATTATTTGGTAGTCTGAGGTGGGATGGGGGTGCCAGATTTTTTTTACATTTATGCCTTTAGCAGACACTTTTATCCAAAGTGATTCAGGCTATATATTTGTTTTGTCAGCATGTGTGTTCCCTGGGAATCGAACCCACAACGCAATGCTCGAACCACTGAGCCACAGGAACATAGGTTTTTATAGGTTTAAGGGGGGGGGGGGGAGCACTGCACTAGAGCATCCCTTCATTCAGACACAGTGGAAGATCTGATAAGAATCAGTGTAGAGGGGTCAAGTCTGGAAGATTTTGATGCTAGAGAGAGCGTGGCCAGCTGGTTTAGCCGAGGCCAAAGATCAAAAAGGCCAAACTACAGGAGTGGGCCACCCGAGGGTCATGTGACTGCAATGGAGGATAGTCCATAAGACATTGAGCCACAAGATGTTCAGTTTGACGCCCTTAAAACACTTAATTTAGATTTTCTTTTGTATTTCATTTATCTTGAGATGTTTTAAGTTTAAATCTCAGCTCAGTGAAGCACTTTAAGCACCAACACTTTTTCAGTAAGTTACCTTTCTTGTAGAATCGTGCTTCAAATAAAGAACGTTATGTTGACCAGATTGGTAGTTAATCGTTTACTAGTCAATATTGCCTATATTAAAATTTGGGTGCACCTAACTTTTGCGCAACCAGTGCAAAAAGTTAGTCTAGAGCCCTGTAGGGTTGTGACGGTGAGGAAATCGACCTGATGTCACACCGGTTATAACGGTATCACCGTGGTGGGGGGTCGTTTGCATCTTCCCTCTTTTCCTTAAGTTTTAAATACCCTGTAAGCGCCGTGCGCATTTTACTTCTTACAGAGGAACTATTTACTGATGGTGTCGTGAATAGTGAATAATAATTAAACAAATATTTAATTTTTTATTATCTAATTAATGCAACAAAGATACATCCCAACAAGCCTTTTTTAATTATTTATTTTATTTAATATGTATTTTATAATTTATTTACTTTCACTTGGTAGATCTCGGTGAGTTTCTCATGTGGAAAGTAGATCCGCACACAAAAGTGTGGGCACACCTGACTTAGATGTCAGACTCAGTGAAAACAGGCTTAAAACGGGCGCTTTTACGTTTCGTTTTGAAACTCTTCTGCCATCGTCTTGTCTGTTTCACCTCACTCTTCTTGTCAATCATCTCTGTTTACGTGATAAATTAAATCTGATCTGTGATGTAGAGGTCTGCGCGGGCCTGTTTTATTCTGTACCCACCTGCTCCCGCGATATATTCACTGTTTCTTCACATTTCTGATAAAAGAAAGAGATAGGCTAACAAATAAAAGTTTAGTCTGCACAAAATTTATTTTATTTGTTTTGTCAAGAGTCTTGAATTTATTGAAAGAAAAAATGTAAATAACAAAAAAGTTATACAAAAATTGTAACCCTTATTTTTATTCGTCTTGTCAGGATATAATTCGTTTAAGCTAACATTCAGCCTATAGGAAAACAAATTGACCAAAATCACATCTTATGACAAATATAAAAAAACAAAAATATGACAAAATTTTTCCATCACGATATAGTGATTTTTTTTTTTCTTTTAAAAAGGTTTTTATTATATTAAAATCTTTGATACCATATAATTTTCATAATCTATGTCACCAATGTCAATATCAAACTAATACAACCCTAAAGAGAGGAAAAAAACCCTCACTGAAGATAAATAAACAGTCAGTGATGAAATAAGGATAAGAAACTAATTGCAAGCAATGGGACAAAAAAAATACAATAAATAAGAAACGCTATACATTGTGTAAATCAATTAGTCTTCACTGTGGTAATTATATCTATCTATCTATGATAGATATAATTAACACGTGTATTATGTATAGATTCTATATATATTATAAACATATAATTATTTATTCTCATTAAAGTTATAAAAGTGATTTAGTCAAGATCAGTGAGAGATTTTCTTGCAGTGTGCTATGATTAACATGAACGGCAGACAGAACGAATATTGGACAGCTTCCCCTTTAAGAGGGAAGTCCGGATCCAATATAGCTAAGTTACTGTTACATATCCGTTTTCTCTTTCTGCCGTTTACTCTTTCTTAAGACCTAAATCGCTGTTTATGAGGATACTTGCAAAGACGGGGATTCTGACGCATATAAGTGGGTTTATGTAATTGTTCAAAGTCAGCGAAAAAGAAAAAGCGTGCTCCTCTCACACAGAAAGAGACGCTGCACGCATATAGCTCTGTTGTTTGAGTTTCAACGCCTTAAAATCGGTTAAAAACGCGTGACCATGCTACAGATGTAGTCCCTCGTTTAGGAACGAGCTCCTCGTTTTGTCCTGGCTGGTCATTCTCATCTCCACCTGCTTCTGTCTCCCGTCACGCCCCCGTGGTGGGCGGCGTATAAAGATCGCAGTCACTCAAATTAGGGCTGTGCGATATATATCGGATGGACGAAATAAAAAGTCTATCGTTTCATATTATGTTCTATCGTTTATATCGTGGTGTCGCAAAATAGATTGTTTACGGTAATACCTTTTCATCATTTGAGTGACTGCGATCTTTATACGCCGCCCACCACGGGACGTGAAGAGGGGACAGAACAACCAGTCAGGACAAAACCAGGAGCTCGTTCCTAAATGAGAGACTAGCGTTACATCTGTAGCATGGACACGTGTTTTAAAGCACTGCAGTTTGATACAAACCGATTTAAAGCCGCTATATGCGTGCACCGTCTCTGTGTGAGAGAAGCGCGCTTTTTTCTGCTTTATTGGCTTTGAACGATTACATAAACACACTTATATGCGTCAGAATCCCCGTCTTTGCAAGTATCCTCATAAACACAGCGATTTAGGTCTTAAGAGAGAGAAAACGCATATGTAACTGTAACGTTAGATATATTGGATCCGGTGTTCTGTCGATTGGTCCTACCCTGTCAGATTTTGCTACCTCCCATTAAAACAGTGCACTTAGTACAAATTCGACAACGAAAAATGCTACCTGTTAAATTGTTTTATTAACGTCTACACCAACTCCAACCCTAAACCTACCCTCACAGTAATGCAGATACATTAAATATTGTTGTTCAGCGTGAGCAAAAGGATGCAATCTTGATGCGTGCATGCGCAGTAAGCCGAGGTAGGAAAATCTGACAATAGGATAAAATGTCAGGACACCGGACTTCGGTCTTAAAGGGGAAGCTGTCCAATATTCGTTCTGTCTGCCATTCATGTTAATCATAGCACACTGCTAGAAAATCTCTCTGCTCTTGACTAAATCACTTTTGTAACTTTAATAAAATAAAAATAATGATAATGATATATTTATATGCATGAATATAATCTATACATGATGATACACGTGTTAATTATATCTATCATAGATAGATAGATAGATAGATATAATTAACACAGTGAAGACTAATTCATTTACACAATGTATGTAGCGTTTCTTATTTATTGTAGTTTTTTTTTGCGACACCATGAAATAAACGATAGAACATAATATGAAACGATAGACTTTTTATTTCGTCCATCCGATATATATCGTCATATCGCACAGCCATAGCCTGTCATTTAAAATGATAGGATAAGCATAATACAAAAAAAGAAAAAAGAAAAGAGAGTTAAACGTCCTTCAAGATCATCGCATTCACACTCCATCCTTATTCTTGTCTGTCACTCATCATAACCTGCCTGTTCTGTCTGAGAGCTGTATATTATATCTGCTAGCCTGCTCTGAGCATCATTGCACA
>JAPDDL010000539.1:0-94738 GCA_027422435.1 Schizopygopsis pylzovi
CTAGAATTGAGTTCAGAATTAAAATATACAGTTTATAGTTTATTTATATAAAAGGTATATTTGTGTGTAAAGTTGGGTATCATTACTATTCCCGGTCCCGCCCACTCCCGATTAAATATTTTCCTCTCCCGTCCCAATCACGTAAATCGTAACGATTTTGTTTCCCATCCGGCGGGATTCCCGAAAAAATGCCAGCCTCTAGTTCGAAGACTCGTTCTCGCCCCCTACAGTGCAATTCGGCTAGGTATACATCCGCGCTAAAATATCAGGGTGAAAGTCATCATAGCTTGCGTAGTATAGACCCAGCTCCCAACCCAACTTTGAGAATAGATTAACGGCGATATTTTTTTTATCGCCCGATAAGAGTCTCACGTTAACGCAGCACGTTAACGCCGATAACGGCCCACCACTAATATATATATATATATATATATATATATTAACCTATAATATATATATATATATATATATATATATATATATATATTGTTTACAATGAAGACAGAATTAATCCTGGACACCTTATTTCAAACATCCACCAAAAATAAATAAATATATTAAATTAAATAAAGATAGATCAAACCATGTCAAAAAAGCCTGGTCAATTATACAAAATAAAATAAAGTATTCATAAGAAGGTGGTAATGGGATATTCGCTCACAGATTTAATAATTAAGTTTGCTTAGGTGTCTCTGGCATTAGTTTGTAGCTAATGGTTGCCTTGCTAAAAAAATAATGTAAAACAATGCTTGAGTGAGAAGATATACATAATTATGCCTACTTAATTTACTTTGCTCTGGTGCAAATTAAATGCTAACTTCTAAAGAATATTTATCCATTTAATCAGGTGTAATGTAAATGTATCATCATTTGATTTGGAAATTTCATCTCTGGCCCACTCAAAGCCTCTTCCCAACTTCATTCATAAATCTTTCATTGAGAACAATTACATATTCAGGTTCTCTTCATAGCTGCATTATCTGACCCCAAAACCCTTGTCATGGGTGTGTAATTGACACTAAATATTCTGAAATGACCTAGTCGAGATTATTCATGTAGTTTTTCTTAATCAATGTCATTGCACTACAAATGCAGATTGTGTTTGTTCCAGCAGGAGTTTTTCATTTTAGAGATGATTAAAATATGAATAGTTGCTCTGCTTTTGTTCTAGATGTCTCTGAGAAGTAATCATTCAGATCACAACTGACATTTCATGTAATGTTATCTTTATTGTCAGGACAAAAATAATGAATTTGAATTACACTTAGAATTAACAATTATAATCTTTACTACACAGTATGTAATGCAAATCATATGCTTGAGTATGAACATACTGCAGTGTCATGTATAATTAGATGTAAATCAGCTGCAATGAGTGTGACAGCTTAACACACACACACGTTCCTATTGGCCTTAATAGTGCTGAGCGCTGGTGATCCCATCGATCTGTGGAATAATTCTCTATGAAACTGATGGATGGGGACAACCATTGACAGAATAGCTAAAGAGCACTTTGAGTGTCCCCTGTGAATAGCTATGATTGAAAATAGATTGTTGAAAAAGATGTATGTTTGTTTCCCCCTGCCACACACACATACACAGCTGTCCTCTGTCAGCTAGTGTTGTTTTTTTTTTTTTTTTTATGTGGACACATCAATTGGGATTTCCTGCACATGACAGAATCAAGCTGTCAGATCAAATTTTCTGAAAAAATGTGTTTGTTTGCAACAATCTCATGAGCATGAATTTGTATTCAATGTGAACTGTAGTTATTGTGTGTACATTTACTTACATTTGCACTGACACTGAAAGACAACATTGACAGTGTAACCGCTTTTAAGGTTTATGTCAGGGCTGTGTGATCTAATTCTACATATCAATTGTTATCAGATCATCCGAGGAGCTTTGTTTTTTTTCCTATATAGGTCACCCACAGAGATGCCAAATAATAATAAAAAAATCATGATTGAGAGAGACATACTAAAGTATTAAATGCATATACAATTTATATAATTAAATAAGGTAACACCACACATGGTAAGTTATGCTAACAATTAAAATGTATTTTAAAGCAATTATTTTGAATGCTTACGTTTACTGGCACTTCCAAAAAAAAATAAAAAATAGTAATAAACAAAAGTGTGCAATAACACAGAGTTACAATAATCCTCACCAGAGGTTGGTAGTAACGAGTTTAATTTACTTCGTTACATTTACTTGAGTACATTTTTTAGGTAACTAATACTTTTAGAGTACATTTAAAGATGGGTACTTTTACTCTTACTCAAGTAAATTTCTAGTGAAAAAACAGTACTTTTACTTCGTTACTCTGGGCGACACTCCTCTCGTCACTTTACCTTAATTCAATACAAGTAAAACATGCTTCAGTTTATTCCAAATGCGCCGTCTATCTTTCTCTGGGAAATGAGCGATGCCCATTTGCAAATGATTAATTATTTTGTGTCAATTCTGTTCAAAGGCTTGATCAAACCAGTTTAAAAACCAGAGAATTGGTTCGCGAATCAGTTTGAAAGACTTTTTTCAGTTCCCTGCCACACGCGCTGAGTCGTCTGAAGCGGTTGTCACTCAGTTGTAACAGAAAGTTTAAGAACATAAAGGGCGTTGAAGACGTGGCTTTGGATCTACAGTCAATTGAAAGCAAATCTGCAAAGGCTATTGTTTGTTAGATATGAAGAACTTTATTAGATGAAAACAGCGTGGGCTGTCTACGGTTCCACAGGTAGGTCTATAGATAGGCTACATTCGATTACAGTACACGATACCACTATGACATTACCTGTTTGTTGTGCATGTACCTTATACATTAAAAACAATGTATAATTTATACATAAAAAATAAGGTATCACAGAGAATGAAATTAACACCCACCAAACCCACATTAGCTCTGCGCAGCGGCACTGTTCCAGTGGGGAATGCCTTTGCCTAGACACAATTAACCCTTGTGCATTCTACAGGGTATTTTTGACCAGCTAATTACGTTTGCTGAATTTAAAAAAAAAAAAATGTTTTCTTTGTCCAAATGGCATGAGACTTTGTACAGTGGTCAACACTGGATCTAGATCTACAAATATGGATCTGGAGACCCGCATAGAAAATAGACTAAATTCATCCTCAAAATCAGAAACAACGCAGAACACACATGGACAGAAATGAAGTGGCACACTTCCAACAATGAAAAAAACATCCACAATGCAAAATTATCATGCACACACACACACACACACACACACACACACACACACACACACACACACACACACACACACACACACACACACACAGGGGAATACATTTGTGAGACAAAAAAATTCTCTTTTATAATTTGTCAAATAAAATAATCCAAAATGCAGAACCACCACAAAATTAAATTGGTGACACTGACACATCGACAATGCACACACACACACACACACACACACACACACGCACAATTATATGAAAAACAGATGATTTAAATAAATGATTAAACTCTAAAGACTCCAACTTTTCTCTTTGTAATATCTTGTTCAGGTTTGATTCTAATAATAATGTAACATTATTGAAAAAATATATATATATTTTTTTAAATGCAAAACTTTGACAAAAATGATTTATTTTATTTTAAAAATTGTGATTTCATAATATGTAGATATAAATCAAACTTAAAAAAAACTTGTGAAAAGATATCTTTCAGTTTATCAAATAGCAAATAGTAGAGCTCTGCAGCCATCTACTGGTAAGAATTATATTTTTTTATTTTAAAACTGCAATTTCCAAAGGATGGGCAAACATTTTACACTAAACCATGTCAAATTATTTATAAATTATAAATACACACACACACGCACACAGACAGAGATACATTTGTGAGACCATAAAAAAAATTGGTGACACTGACACATTGACAATGCACACATACCCATGCACGCGTGCACGCACACACACACACACACACACACACACACACACACACACACACACACACACACACACACACACACAAATGCACACACGCACACAACACACTCTTAAAATTATATCTCTAAAGATTCCAACTTTTCTCTTTGTAACATCTTGGTCAGGTTTGATTCTAATCATAATGTAACATTATTGAAATACTGATTTTTTTTTTCAAAAAATGAATTTTTGAAGAGATATCTTTCAGTTAATCAAATTAAAAATAGTAGAGCTCTGCAGTCATCTACTGGTAAAACATATTAAATCATATTTGTTTTATTTTAAATCAGCAATTTCCACAAAATGGGCAAAAAATTTACAATAAACCATGTCAAATGATCCATGTTATCCCCATTATGATCCATATATTCCATGAATGAAAGTTATAAATGTGGGTCTTTTATAAAGTTAATTTTACATAAAAAGCATTTTTTTGTGTAAAAACGTATATAATTGTTTTTCTTTTTAATTTATATAAATTTAAAAGATAACATAAGTCCTCCAAAAACTACACAAATGTGGAGTAAAAACATTAATAAACAGAGTAAAGTTACTTTGTTTAAAAAAAAATATATATATACATTTTGTTACAAAATTACATTTAGTTGCCCAAGGACCATGAGTGCACAACCTAAAATGAAGACAGCATAAGGGTTAATATTGATATTTTCACGATATTAACGCTTGCAGAAATATACATTTGATTACATTTTGCAAAACAGATGGAAGAAGATCCGTCAATGTGCATTTTTTTGTTATGTTCAGATGTTTGGTAGCGGTCATGTGAGGAGTTTTCACTCTTCTCCATATCATATGTATACATATATAATACATAATTAAAAATCTTTAAAATGTAAATTAATTCAGAGATGCAAATATTTTTTTTGATCAGCTTTTACTCCAGTTTTCAGAGTCACATCATCCTTAAAAAATAATTCTTATATAATTATGTATTACCAGTGTTAAAAAACAGTTTTGCTGCTTAGTATTTTTTTGGAAACTGTAAGATTTTATTCAGGATTTTTTAATGAATAGAAAGCTAAAAAGAACAGCACTGATAACAAATCAACATATTGGAATGATTTCTGAAAGATTATGTGACACTGAAGACTGGCGTAAAGGCTGAGGATAATTCAGATTTTCATCACTGAAATAAATGACATAAAAAAACATAAAAAATCTTCTGAATGTCAGTGTGTGTGTGTGTGTGTGTGCAGTAGCGTGTTTAGGCACCACGCAACCCACGCAATTGCGTGGGGCCCTGCGGTCCAGGTCCCTTGAGAACAAACAATACTGCTATCGATACGTGCATTGTTTTATCTCCGTACGTCTGTGTTAATGGCAAATTAGAAGCTGTTCTCATAAAGCATGAGTTCTCCGCAAGCTCTCTTTCTTTCCCTCTCAAAATGCGCAAATGGCTTCATATTACCACATCGCGTCTGCACTATAAACAAACTGCACACAGTACGACTGACACTGGAATTGTCACAGATGACATGCATCATCACTAAAGTTTATAATTTGCATTTCTTTTTTAAGTTTGCCAGTATTTAAACTATTTAGCACTCGTGCGCTCTCCAATGTGCACTCTCAACAATTGTCCCATTGTAAAAACAAAAATACACAGCATGATCAAACATTTAATAAAAAAAATATATATTTCTTTTTTTTTTTATTGGGGGGGGGTCTAAAAAATCCTCCCTCCCACAAGAGTCACCAAAGAGGGGAATTCAACCCATTTTCAAAAATGAAACTCAGGACCTGAATGAATGTCTGTAAAAAATCCTGATTGGAGAATCAATATAAATAAGTCTACATTTTAAAAAGAAGCCTGTAGAAGCCTGTTTTATCATGTAGATAAAAACAGAGATCCCTCTAAAACATAGAGGGACACTCTCTGATAGGAGAAATCATGCCCGCTCCCTGAGAAAGTCAATATTTTAATTTTCTTTAAGAAAAATAGCTAGAGATGCCAGAATTCTCTATTACATTATGTTGTGCTCCTATGCACACGATGTTCAAATATGTTGGGCTATGGTACACTGAGGAAATCTCTTTCTCTCTCTCTCTCTCTCTCTCTCTCTCTTTGAAGGGCCTTTTTATTTTAAAAATGTGCTTTATGTGCCTTTTTCTGCTTGCTTGGAGGCATTTGTAAACTGCAACATCTTTTTACATCATTTATTTTTGCACCAAATTATAGAGAGTAGTATGTGTGAGATTACAAATTGTATTTAAATGTTTAATTTAGATTCACTTCCTGACTAAGAAATTGTCAGGCAATTCAGATGCTTGAGATCGCTTCCTGACCATTGAGCTTGAGAGACAGCTGTGCCTTTGTCTCTATGATAATGGTAAGTTCAATGAGTCAGACTACTGAGACTTTCAAGCTTTGTTCTGCAAATGACTTTCTAGCCCAGACGTGGATTCGTTTAGGTTGATTGGATTAGTGTCTATGCATTTTATTATGTTGATGAGATTAGAACCACGGGAAGTTTGGTAACAAAACCAACGCCTCCCTCAGTTGCATGCATTGTTTGAATTTGTCTCCACCTCCAAAGTCCCTCCTCCAAAAATGCCTATAAAATAACCTTGTAAAGTTACTTAAGATTGAGATTTCGATGACTACAGATACCAATGACATGTCATAGAATAAAGAATTCTGCTGACGATCCAATCCGAAGTCTCCTGGTCTTCTCTTCTGAGTTTTCTACACTTTAGAAGAACAGAGTTTTCAACATATGGATAACTGTATTGATAAGTATCATATCAGTATCGATAAAATGTAAACGATACCCATCCCTACCCCAGAATCGATCGCAAAATCCACAGAGGTGGGCCCCTCCGGGAACAGTTGCTGAGGGCCCCCAAAACACTAAACATGCCCCTGTGTGTGTGTGTGTTTGTTTGTATATGTGAGGTAAAGGGGGGAAAGCAGGCAGTGGACCATACCACGGTGAGGCAAGGGAGGGGGACACTCAAAACGTGTCTAAACTTAAAATGTATTTCTGCGTTTATATTCTTTTACTATTTACACAGTTATGTTAAGTATGTGTCCATTGTATTATTTACAATACAGAGTGGTTTGTAATTATATTTTTAGGCGAGGCAACCCTCAGAAGGGGGGAGGGGGTCCTTACACCCACAACCCCCGCCCCAACACCCCCCTGTGATTTACGTCCCTGGTTATATATCCCTCATATATTTAACAACTAATGACAGGTATGCACTGCATGATTTTCACAGTCATCAGATCGCTGTTGCTATCACACTAATTAACTATTTTGGGTGTCATGAATGTGCTGTGATTTGCACATTACACAAAACTTGACTAGGAAGAATCTCTGATAACTCTGTCTCATTTATAAAATGAATGGACTATAAATGATTAAGGGAATAACGTAAAATTACTTCTTGTTATGAAATTTCAATTGCTCTGTATATTGCTCTATCGTTTGCTGTAGTATCATTGTCAACGGAAAAACACTTTTCACACGTAAAATTTACTGTATCACTGCCCTGTAATTCTCTTTCTTTCTTTCTTTCTTTATCTTTTTCTTTTTTATAATTTTTATAATTATTTTAATTGTATAATTATTTTTATTTTATAATTATTATTATAATAATTTGTATTAATTATTTATTGTTAGTTCTTTTTCTCTCTTTTCTTGTTTTTATCTTTCTTTATTGTTATGTTCTTTCTTTCCTTCTTTCTTTGTTGTTGTTATTATTATTTATTTTTTGTAAAGTATTAATTATGAGAAAACGTTTGAATAAAATTAAATATTAAAAGCAGCATTTACTATTATTATGTATTGATAGTTTAACTAAATAATTAATCAACTGATGAGAAAATAATACATAGATTATTTGAAAAATAATCGATAGATTAGTCGACAATAAAAATAATCGTTAGCTGCAGCCCTACAGACATTTAAATAACAGAAGTACTGGGATAAAAGTTTATAGTTTGTGTATAAACAGTTATTGTCTACAGTAACGATCAAAACGAAAGTGTCTTAACACTTGTCTTGTAATGTTTATCATCTTCCGCTAAGATGTGTCGACAACCCGTTTAAAACATGTATTTTACATTAAATCATTCATTCAGGAGATTCCAATAGAGAAACAAGTCTATATGAAGTGAGACACTGACTCCTTCATTTATTTTGTATTTTATTTTGTTCAAATTAATATATATATATATTTAAAAGTCTCAAGCAATGAACATTTTGTCAGAACCACTAATGAATTACATTTATTTTGTGAGAGAATTGTGATCTCCAATTTATACAAAAAAACTGATTCTCAATTTATCCAGAATCGTGCAGCTCTAGTTTACATGTTGTTTATTAGCCTAATTCATTAAACAATACGTTTAACTTCATAAAGTATAAGTTGATTTCAAAATGCACCTATATATTTTTTAGCATTTTGTGTTTTTCAGCTGAATGAAAGACTATTTTTCCCTATATATTTGATCATTGAGGATCTTTAAAAAATAAAAACTCTAAAAATCTCGTCTCGTCTCGTGGGATAAGTGTCTCGTCACACCCCTAGTATCTACAGTATATAATAAAAATAGACTGTAAATATAGTATATGATCTAAAAGTAACTAGTAACTAACTACTTGAGTAGTTTTTTTGGTAACACTTTATTTTAAGGATCAGAAATTACACTGTAATTAAGGACCAATAATTCAAATTGTAAGTGGCTAGCTATGGACTTGTATGCCATCAGGCATCGTTTATAAGGCCTTTATTGGTTGCCATTTTATTTTTGTCTTATAGACCCTTTGTACTTGTTTCTGTCATAACAGTGTACTAATTAGCTAAAATAAAACAAACTAATAGCTTGTATTGTGTGAATTACACACTTTATAAGTTCTCAGTGCACTGTGTGAATGTGCAGCTTATAAGTATGAAATAAATGAAGAGCTCTTTTCCAAAACGCGATAAACGCCAAATTTAAAAAAAATGAGTTCGTCATGCCATTTTGCTGTGTACTGAACCTATTCACTGCTCCATCAATGTTTCATGCCAAATCGCTATATTTCCTTGTTTAAAATGTACCTCACTCTCCTGACCTCACAAAGAGGCGCTCTAGCGACTGACGCTAAAAGCTGTAGCCTTTGGCGTTCCTTGTTAGAGCGCCCGCCTCCCGCGTCAAGACCGGACCCGGGGGGGTTTAACAATCATTGTTTAACATGTTCAGACTGAGCCAACAGACCATTTTAACATGATAAATTGAATATTAACAAAATGTATGGGTCTAGGTAAAAAAATGTCATTTTCATGAAAACTATTAAAATGGATTTATAGCGTTTTGGAAAAGAGCTCTTCAAATATAGAATAGGCATTTCATCAGGCATTTAAATTCGCTGAGATGTTACACAAAAGTACAGTATTTGTAGCAGTTGTTCTATACTAATAAATAATTAATAAACTAAATATGCCCCATTCCCTAAATTTATTTATAGCTAACAAGCTCATTTCTCGCTAATAAATGCAGTATTACTTCAGATTATGTTCCATATTCTAAAGTAAGCATTTACTGTTTTAAAAAAAGAAAGGGACATCAAATATTGTATTGAAGAATTCTGTGTTTATTGTTTTATGGTTCAACAAGAGAACAAACTACAGATGAGACACATCTTCAATAATCAATTTCAATTTTCAAACAGTTCATTGACAAATTTGCTTTTAACACAAATGATGATGTTCAAAGAATAAACCAAACATCTGAACACTGATGTTTTTTTCACAGTATATTTCCTTCTAATGGCATGCAAAATCACACCCAGATGGCCATTTTTATGTTTGTCAACACACCAGTAGGTCCACTCAATTACTTTTAAGTGGTCTTTGAGCCTGTTTTCTGTGTGGTTCCCCCTAAATCCCGAAACTGTTGCCTTGCAGACTCCCCAGAATCTCTCAATGTTTTTTGTGTGAGTACCTGTCTGAGGATCAACAAATACCTCTTTATGGTTCACAGTTAGAGGGTTATATCCAGCATCTCTGAGACAGTTATAGACTCTCCACCCATCTGACACAAAAGCGCTTCCTTGTCTAAGTGCTTCTGGAGAATTGGCTTGAGGTGTTGAGTTTAACGCTGATTGACAACTCTCAAAATGGGTCTTCTGCACTCTTCTTTGACCCCAAACATTCCAAACACCCACAATGCCCTGTTTCTCTGTCTTCCTCGGTTATACTAAAATTGACAGAATTTAATCATTTATTTTATCATTCATCCTTACTCTATAGTATGACAAGATGTAATTGAAAATATATTACCTTTTTTGCTGCCAAATTTGCTCTCATCAATGAAAACTATTTCGTGCCTTTTCCAGTTTTCAGGTCACATCTTCTCTTCATTCTTTTATTTGCAGACTCCACACAGACGATAAGCAAGTTTAGTCAGTGTGGAAGAGCTTCAAGTGATGCCTTCCTGTAACAGGTGCACTTGTCTCAACCTGAGTCCTTGTGAAAATATCAAGCATTCTGCATTAGTTCAGGCAGGCCTCATAGTCAAGCTCCGCTATTAGCTGATTGAAGCAATTCAAACCTTGCCCCTATCAGTTGATCCGACTCCCAAGCTCTCAATTGGCAAATCTCAAACAGGGTGCCTTACTTAAACCCGGCTTCTGTCTGCTTGCTTTGCTGCTTCCTCTCTACGCTGCTTGCAAGAACCTCACTGTATGTTGTCATACCATGAAATTACGCTTGTGTTTGTTGTTATTTATCAAGCTGGTTATCTTGTCTTCTGCTGCCAATGACGAAGATCCGTGGGTTGAGTCAATTGAAGAACCTCAACAACATCAAAGCAAAACAGGGGAAGATGTTCTAGATGAGAACAATGTTTCTGTCCGTCGGAGCACTCTTGGCTAGTAAATCCCTTCTGTCCTCCCGGCATTAGCGACTGGCCTCTGCCTAAGATATTGTAGGTTCTGTTTAAAAGCTATATCCCGGTTCCAAACGGAGCTACTCATGAGGAACTGTTTACCTTGCTTTGTGAAAATATTGATGTCCCAGCTCCCCAATTCCTCCTCAAACCTCTATCTAGAAAAATATGCAGAAAAGGAAAACCCCGAGCCGGCTTCCACTTCGGCCACTGGTGCACCCAAACGGGCATTTGGTCCTTCCAGCTCAGCCCGATCAAGCCACTCCACGTTTCAAAACAATGATCCAGTGTTGTCAACATTGTCAAGTATCCAGTGTTGGATCTCTGACATGAACTCCAGAATCAAGGCTCAGCATCCAGGATTTCTTAAAATCTTCTATTCTCCGGTCCGGCTTCTTCGAACACTGCGTCAACCACGGTCCCGGTGCGACTACTTGGAGCCAAGCGACAGGTTGTTGACGCCATTCCGGCGACAATCCTGCAGAGGACTATGGGAAGTGCAGTTCCTGTGTCCACTGGTTCTGCATTCTTTCTGCCAACTGCTGCAATCTTCTATCACTTTAGAAGCCATATATTTGCAGGTAATGATGTCAACCTTGTAAAAATATAACTGATTCAGTAATATAAAATATTACCCAGAATTAATAGATGGGCATGTTGTTGATTGTAGCGATGTGTCCCAGCATGCTTAAAGGCAATGACTCCCGACTTTCAAAAACTTTGACTCTGGCCGAATTTTTCGTAGCATTTTGTAGTTTTCAAAGATGTTATATGCAAAATGTTTCCATCTCGTAGAGCCGAGCTAGACACGTATTTGGCTATTATCACTGACTTAGCTCTCACATATGGAGGAACTCTCTTTTATGAAAATCATAAATCTTTCTCCACAAAGGCTACCATGTTCATTCATGTTCAAAACTTGCTTTCTGCTGTAAAGGAGCCTGAAGTAGTCGATTAATTGTTAGAGAAGGAGGTTAAGAAAGGATTTATGATTGGGCCATTTGATGATCCTCTCTTTCCAGACTATCAAATTAATTCGATAGGAATTGCGACTCGTAAATATTCAGGGAAAAAGCGTTTGTTTTTTTATCTATCTGCCCCTCATAATGATGCAGCTCAAAGTGTTAACAGTCTCATTCCTCAATCTCCTTTTTCTCTGTTATACGCTACCATTGATGATGCAATCAAGTTCATCAAAAAAGCAGATCGTGGTGCATGGCTTGCAAAAGCAAATATCTCAGACACTTTTAAAGTCATGCCTTTACATCCATCGCAATGACATTAATTTGGTGTTAAATGGAGAAATAAATTGTATTTTTCGGTTAGGCTCACCTTTGGCTATAACGGTAGTCCAGAAATATTCGATACTCTGTCAGAGGCGCTTAATTGGATTCCTCTCAATAGCTGCAAATTTTCATTCTTACTTCATCTCTTAGATTATTTTTTGTTTGTGAACTACCCAAATGAGAGAGAAAGATGTATGCTATGTGGCACATAAAAATGATTTATTACCCTCATAAAATACCCCCTCCAAACTGGACACCTGTTTGTACAGCCCCCACCCTTCCGTCTAGTCTCCCCACATGGGGATCTTAGACGGCTAACCCACGTGGGTTATCTGATGCGGGGGAGGGTGGGATGTGGTGTGGAATGCTTTTTTGAAAACGTTGTGTTTTGTGAGTTTAAACAATAAAATGTGAAACTGTGTAAAATGGGGAGAAAGGGTAGTTTTTATTCAAGTTTTTTCATACACATACATGTGAAGAAAATGCACCGTATATACACGTAAAATGAACAATATCTATTTTTTCCAGAAAGCGTTGTTTAAAAATAGGTAAAATGCAGTGTAAGAAAACAAATACAAATCTAGGTTTAGTCTTATCTTACAAATGAGAAAATAAATAAAAATGCGTCAGATGCGTTTGTTAAAACCTAGTAATATTGTAATTCAAAAAGTAGTTAGTTCGACAGAGTTAAAGACAATACAAAATCAAAGTAAATAGACAGAAGTGTGTTACAAGGAAAGCGGGTAAAACGAAGGTAAAAAGTTTAATACATTTACCAAGGATCTAAAAGAAGACAATCTCAAAGGCGTTTGTTAAAACACCCCGCAGTCAAAAGATAGTCTCGGGGGGCTCGCTGTACGGGAAGTTAAACCAAAGAGAGTAAGTACGGGTCAGGTCCACGCGTGTCCGTAGAGAGGTCCGTGCACGACACCAGCCAAGCTCGAAATGAGCTCCCAAACACAGCGGGGGCAGACCACGCCTACGTCCCACCCCCCTAGATCCGGAGGAGGAGGGTCCCAAAGGTGGATGGAACGATATGTTTAAAAAAGGAGTGTTGAGTATACAACATCTTTGCCTAGACAAAAAATACAAAAGGGGTTTTGTGAGTTTGAAAAAACAGGTATTATTCTACAATAATGGCAGAAGCAACATCGCCTAAAACCCCCGAGAAGATTGTTGAGCTTGCTATGACTGATCTCACTCTAGCGCCTAGGAAGATGAAACATGGTCCGTGTCTGGCTAGCTTCCTCCACGAACCTATGGATAATGTTAAACGTGAGTTTCGTTTATCCGGCAATCGTATTTGCGGTTACAACTTTGACAAAACCAACAGAGAGGTCAGGTTGAGCACCACGGACAGTGATGAAAGAATCACCTACGACACCAGCGACGAACCCGACTTATTTTTTACTGTAAAAGACTGGTGTTTATTTTACAACTATGTTTGGCGTGATTTAAAAGACGGGTGCGACGACCCTCTATTCATAGGTGAATGGAACGGAGTCACACCCGGGGATGCGATACAGAGTGTTGGGGGATCACGTCAACAAACATGCGGATGATTACATTTACATACTTTGCAGCGAACACACCGAAGGTCTGCCTGAACGCGTATGGCCAATATCTGAAGAAGACCACCTCAAATACTATAGCATCAAATTCTTGTTTCGATGGAAAGATGTACCTGCGTTAGAAGATATATTCGGAAAGATCGACAAATTGTTTAAGTGGTGCGAGGCGTTTGATAGATACAACCGCATAAAAGTAAGATTGTTTCATCCAGAATGGTGTGTGACCAGTCGGAGAGGCGTTCACGTGGCTCCGCCTACATTCTATAATCATTAAATAAAGAAGTCAGGACTCTCAGAGGATATAAACCTCGACCGTTAACGTCAGCAACATGTCTAAGAAAATACCTCAGCGAGTCCTAGTCTTGTATGCGATGACGGCGTAACCGCTACGGGGTCGTCTACGGACAACAACATATGGCTGGACAAAATTTGTACAGAAATTGTATACCACAATCTTGCATTCTTGGCAAAGTACAAAACATCTCAAGCCGCCCCAACTGATACTGCAGGCACCGAGGGTGTCTCGGATGCGGTCGACGGGTGCATCGGTGTGACGGGTCATAAAATCATTAAATCAGTTGTCGGGATCATTCTGGAACATCTCGTGGACAGACATCTGAAGAAAAATTGTTATGGCTGCGAAGTCGATCATCCTTCGCAAATGCAACATTCCTGTCTCTACGAGGCCCCTGCATACTATTTTCTCGGATATTTTGAAGAACTGC
Source organism: Schizopygopsis pylzovi (assembly GCA_027422435.1). NCBI lineage: Eukaryota > Metazoa > Chordata > Actinopteri > Cypriniformes > Cyprinidae > Schizopygopsis > Schizopygopsis pylzovi. The sequence continues at coordinate 14,438 of JAPDDL010000539.1, forward strand.
GAGCTAAAGTGTGTAAACCTTCTCTAAAACTAATTCTGGCCCGAACCTTGAAACTGTTTGGCTTATCACCACACCTCCAAAGGATTCAAGGTGTTGTCGATGCTGTTCTGTGCAAGCTCAGAGATGAGATGTTCATAGTGGGTGGATTGGCTGAACTCAGGACGAAACTTGTGGATGAAACCTGTGAACAAGCTGTATACGACGCTGTTGACAGCTGGAAGGAAAGCGAACCTGCAGATTCTGACTAAAAGTGAAGAGTCATGGGGAATATCTGTAATTGTCTGACAAAACTCTTAATTAAAGATCAAATTAAGACCGAAATAATGCATTTATTATATAAGATTATCAATGATGATGATGGGAGTAATTGTTTTGTGGATAATAAACGTTTAATGAAATTAAAAAATCTAATGTCTGTTGTACGGGGTATGTCGAGTGAGTGGAATGTTATGACAAATCAATGTGTCGTAAAGGGGTGTGAAACCCAGACTGTGGTTAAAAACATTATTGAACTTTTGTCTGAAACTGAAGAAAGTCTTAAAATAGGTAACATTTTATGTATTTGTACTTATGTAACCGATGTATGTGTGATGATACAGGTAAGAAACAAATCGACGGATGTGCTTAAAATTATTGATGTATTAGTTAATTATGTGATTGAGAAAAATATTGTAATGTGTGCGAAATTCCTTCAGTATCTAGATGTTGTGTGACCAATCATATTCAATGTTTTTACATCCATTGTAAATAAAAACCTTCGACACTATCATAGTGGTCATTATTTTCTGAAAAAACATCAGAGTAAGATGTCTGAATTAATGAAAAATGTGTACTACAACCCTTCAGATCCAGGATCTTTGGGAGGTAAAGCACGGTTAAAACAAGGTGTGTTACAGGAATACGGAGTAGCTCTGAAGGATAAAGACGTAACGGATTGGTTAGCAGCTCAGGACACGTATACATTACACAGAACTGCACCTGTCAAATACAAACGTAATAGAGTGGTGGTGTACGGGAAAGATGTGCAGTTTCAAGCAGATCTGGTCGACATGTCTGCACATTCGAAAGAAAACGATAATAAAAAATTTTTACTGACTTGCATAGATGTTTTCAGTAAGTATGCTTGGGCTCGCCCGCTGAAGAATAAGACAGGAAAGGAGGTCACGAAAGCATTCGATTCCATACTCAAAGCAAACCGAGAGCCACAAAAATTACAGACTGATAAGGGCACCGAATTTTTTAACAAACATTTTCAGCAACTGATGAAAAAGTATAACATACATCGTTTTGCTACAGCAAGTGACGCTAAGCATCTGTAATCGAGCATTTTAATAGGACTCTTCGGGACAGATCCTCACGGTTTTTAACGGCTGTCAATTCAAAACGTTATTATGATATCTTACAAGATCTTATAGATGGGTATAACGCTAGTTATCACAAAAGTATTAAAATGCGGCCCCTGGACGTACATAAAGAAAACAAAGCGGATGTGTTTAATAATCTGTACGGAAGGATGCCTAAAGACGTACCCATTTTTAGATATAAAATCGGTGATGTGGTTAGGGTGTCTAAAGTCAGAAACGTGTTTTCTAAGGGCTATGAACAGAATTACACGGAAGAGTTTTTCACAATAGCGGCCTGTGTACCACGAAACCCTCCGGTGTACAGGTTGCAAGACTACGATGGCGATATTATCGATGGATGTTTTTATGAAAAAGAATTACAAAAGATTATAGTAAATCAAGATAAGTCATTTAAAATAGAAAAGATTTTAGATCGAAAAAAGAGAGGAAAACAGATGCTCTGTCTTGTGAAATGGCGTGGTTGGCCTCCTAAATTCTCGTCATGGTTGCCAGAACGGGATATCTTGGACATACAGAATCCCTTAAAGTAACGACGAGTCTATCATAACCATCATTCGTGAAAAAATCTACATCATGGGCGAAGGAGGGTTTTACGTCACGCCTACCTTGCAACGCATCGATGAACATATACCCTGACAATCGTATTTCTAATTACAAAACAAGACTCGCCAGGAACATTAATCTCAAGGGGCCGTGGGAGGTGGGTTTGATCGATTGCGCGCCTGTGAATAAATCTAATATTACGGACATTTGCATCGAAGTCAAAGACGATCAGAACAAACACGTCCGTTTCACTTACGGTAAAGTTGTGGCCAAACTACACTTCAGACCTGTGAAATAGGTTTTAACAAACTATCACGCGATCATGGACCCCGAACGCTACGTTGCATACTACCGAAGCCAAGCCGGTAACGGGTTACCCAGCTATGCCGGTGGGCCTGTTATGTACGGGGGTGGTATAGGAGGCATTTTCAAAGCGCTTTTCAGAACTGCGCAACCTCTGTTGAAAAGAGGTTTTAGTATAGTAAAACCATATCTAAAAACCGCAGCGAGAAACATAGCTAGTGACGTTGTAACCAGTGCCCTATCAAGATCTTATAACGACACTAACAACAACAATGGTCAAAACGGCAACGGATTAATGGTTATGTCGCGCGGTTCTTTTAAACCGCCCGGCGCACGAATACGTAGGGGGAGTGGCCGTGTGAAGAAAGCTAAACGTACTAGTAAGAGACGCACGGTCACAAAACGTTCACAACGTTCCCGTACGAGACGTGTAAAGAAACGTGTAAAGAAAATCCTCCGTGTCAAAAGACCCCTGAATACTATTTTCTAAACCTTGGCTCTATTCCACAATATGTCGGAGGAGTGTATTAAATCTGAGCTAGATTTATTTACAGTGCCTATGACCCAGACGTCTATTGAAAAAAATACCTACGTCGAAATACCTCCTCTATCAGCGATAACGGATTCGTCACCGATATAATTTTTTATTGCAGGGACGGGTGAAGATTACATCGATCTAAATAACACCTTGCTATACACAAGGAGCAAAATAACCAGACCGGATGGGGGTGATATAGCGGATGGTGCACCTGTCGGATTAATAAACTACCCCGGAGCGTGTATATTCTCGCAGGTGGATGTTTCTCTAGGCGACCGTCTGATAACACAGAGCTCCAGCACGTATCCTTACAGATGTTTGATCGAAGCTCTGATCAATTTCGGTAGAGACACGCTCGAAAGCGTCTTTTCGGCAGGCTTGTTTTACAGAGACACGGCGGGGCACATGGATGCCACAGACCCCGCGGGACCAAACGTAGGGTTAATGAAGCGAGCAGCGTTTACAACCGCTAGCAATGTCGTAGAATTATTAGCCCCCATTCATAGTGACATTTTCTTTCAAGAAAAAATAATGTTGAACGGTGTGGATATAAAAATACGAATGACGAGGGGTAAAGACGAGTTCTGTCTGATGCGTGATGACGCTATCGCTTATAAACTCAATATAGTTTCTGCATCTCTTTTTGTGAAAAAAGTCTCGGTTTCGCCGGGTGTTCGGTTAGGACACGCGCAGGCTCTTCTATCAACCACGGCAAAATACCCCATAGAACGCGTATGCCTAAAGAATTTTTCTATACCTCCAGGATCTCGAGTGTCTAATCAAGAAAATCTTTTTCTTGGGACGTTACCAAAATCTATAATTTTGGCAATGACAGAAAATGCAGCTTTTTCAGGGGCTTACGATAAAAACCCCTTTGCCTTTAAACATTTTAATCTGGAATTTCTGGCTTTATATCGTGATGGAGTTCAAATCCCTTCCAAACCGTTTCAGCCGGAATATGAGAGCGGATCTGCCGTGAGGGACTTTTATCAGCTCGTATTATCTACCGGAAGACATCTTAAAAATCAGGCTCTGGCAATAGATCGGCAGGATTTCCTCAACGGCTATACTCTCTACGGATTTAATTTATTACCCGACAAAGATTGTTCGAATCACGTATCGTTAACACGGTCAGGGAATATTAGACTAGAAGCCCGTTTCAGACAGCCTCTCACACGGTCCATAACCATCATCGTATACGCTATTTTTGATTCGATCGTTGAAATATCCAATCGAAGACAGGTGCTGGTCGATTATTACTGAGATGAATACCGTCCAACTAACGGCTGTTATGGATAAAATTACATGTAACACATATTTTTTGGGTGTTCTTCCATGCGATTACCTGCCTAAAACTCCATTAAAGAATTTACCGGCCATGGTTATTTTTAACACCGACCCGTCCACAGAACCGGGTCAGCATTGGGTAGCCGTCTACATAAACAACGATGGCGATAGTTGTTTTTTCGACAGCTTTGGGGGAGCTCCTAAAGATCCACGTTTTCCAAAGAGCCTGTGTGATTTTTTAAAAAACAATTCTATACGTGTGGAATACTCTAAAAAGCAGGTCCAAGATTTCACATTAGATACTTGTGGCCAGCATTGTGTGTTTTTTCTGTATCACATGTCAAAAGGACATGTTTATGATGATATTGTTAAAAAGTATTACGATGATCTGATTAAAAATGATGCCATGGTCGTTCGATTTGTAAAGAGACTGAAACCTCATCTCTGTGATACATTTAATTGTATTCAGTGTGTGCAAATATGTAAATCTCTGTAATGCTCCTAGAACAAGTCTATAGTGTGTGTTTAATAAAAGGTGTTGTAATCACAAAAAGTCTCAATGTATGTACTGTATGAATAAAATACAATAAGCAATCAGTCATATTTTTTATTTTTTTATTAACAACACACACGTTAATACGAATAGTTCAAACATTTCAAATTTTACAAACATGTTTACAAACAACATTAAAAAGTTAACCACGCATTAGCATCAAGAGTCGGTGAATTAAATGTGTTTCCGACGGGGGTGATAAGATGTGACGTAGCCACGACCCTTTTACCTCTCCGTTTTTTCAAAGGGGATGGTATCTCTGGCGCCATCTGGTGGGTATGTGTGGTTGATTTCCCTTTGAGAACCTCGACAGTGCGTTTAACTTGAGGATTAGTTATGGTTGAAAAGGGTATATTTAAAACAGCAAAAGCATCCAGAAATTCACTCCAACCTCGAGGTCTATATTCATCACGGATCGTATGAGGTGCTGTTATACTTTTAACCAAGTCCAGCATGTGTGATCCATTAATTACACGTCCTTTAAACACAAATTCTCCAGAATTTGTCCATGTACACAATTGTTTGGCATTAGACATTTTATTCAAGATGAATTTGACATTTTTTAAACTCCTTTGTGGTACATTGTGTAAGATTTCGTCGACGATTTGATCTTGTACATCTACAACGTTATTAGACGTTGGGATGGGCGCGTTAACATTTGTATCACCATCGGTATGAATGACGTCCGGTTTCGGGAGTGTAAGAGTTAAAGTGTCACTTGCCAAATCACCCTGTTTTACTATTGTTAAAAATCGCTGCAAGACGTTGGAATAAAGTTTAGCTTTCCCGTACAGATCTAAATCAGACCTCTGTAATATGTTTCTTATAGCCACGTCCAAATTGTTCTCCACAACCTCTTGAATTGTCTCACGTGCATTGCCAGCTCTCAATTTATTCATCTGATTCTGAGGAATTACATAATGCTTTTCAGCATATTCCATTTCTAATGTTGTCTGGAGGTTATTAAACTGGTGATAAACGGGATGGCCACACTTAACAGAGGCAATAGAAAACCACCTCTTTGATTAATCATACGTTTTTTTTTTTTCAACATTTATCTTTTTACTAGCAACGTATTTGATTTCCTCTTTTCTCTTTTTTAATCTTCGGAACTGTGCGTCGTTTAGAGGTATGGTCCCACGGAGCACGTTAAGAGCTATTTCGCATAAGGTTAGAATCAACACGCCGTTGCTTCGACGAAGCCTTATATAGCAATTTTAAAAGAGGTAGGTTTTTACAAAGCCTATCACTCATTTTTCTTATTTTTTCTGTACTTACACCACCTGATGATCTGAAAACAACCCCGATCTGAGACGAAAACGCTCTGGCGTTTTAGCTTTAAAGTCAATCAATAGGAAGCCAAAAGGCTGATTGGTCGCATCCTGATAACATTCCTTGAAATATTTAGTGTTGGCAGGAAAAATCTGACGTCCTAAAACCATTATTTGCATCGCATCTCTCGGACTCTTGTACAAAATAATATATTGGGTGTTCAACGTAATAGTTCTACTGGTTTTACCTTGAAAAAAACAGATTCTGAGTTATCAATATAATGGAAAATGATTTATGGTGTACATATTTTGTGAACGCTCATGTGAGTTCGTCGTGCGAATAGGCTACTTCCATCAAATCATCGCAAATTAAAATAGATTTCTTATTGGGTGGTAATACATTTTCATCCGTTAACGATTTTGGTATACCGTCGATAAATTTAATATCAAACAATGAAGAGAGTTCGTCATACAAAGGTTGCCAGCAACTATATAAAAAAACAATGTTATCAATTTTTACATTGATCATCTTATCCGCATTACACAATAATTTTTTCACAAAGACAGTCTTCCCACTGCTTGAAGGTCCGGAGATCACAGCGGAGAAGGGGTATTGCAAACGGAAGTCAAAACCTTCTTCTTCAACATACACATCATGCGATCTGGACATATTGTTAATATCCGTATGGTAATGTCGTGTAGTCAGACAAGAGCACGCGTTTGTCATAAACCACTTTGAACCTTTTCAAAACTGATCTATTATGTAACGTGAACTTCTTTTTATTACATACAATGGTATCTGTACGTGTGAGCAGATGAGTTGTGTCACGTGATGTCACATAATTGTGGACCAGACAGACCATGCTTTCTAAGGTAACTATTTGAGCGTTTGAAGAATGGAGTGTGATACCCTTTGCTTTAAGAGTGACTTTGTTTTTTGCAGTTTTAAAACCGTATGATTTTGGTCCGGTTGCCGCAAATTCCGTTATGTTATCGTCTAACTCAAGCTCGTTTGTCAGCTCGCCGAGATATGAGCCTGTTTGAGGCATCCAATCGCCTTTTTTCGATGAGAAGATAAGACTGTCCGTATCTACGTAAAAAAGGCGCGGCCCTAATTTATCCATAAGTTCGTATAATTCCAAACGACCATATGCAGTAGTGAATGATGCAACGTCGCATGCGGGGGCGGGATCCTCCTCTGCATAACACCACTGAACTAGAGCCACAGAGTCTGACACGAATGCAAAGTGTTTAATGACATGGCAATTTCCGAATATATAACGGGCGAAATCTTCAGGCGCCGTTAAAAGTTCCGCCGTAGGTAAATTACATCTAAGCCCGAACCTTCCCCAAAGAGAATTTAAAAGGTATTTATTTATAGATCTGTGTGCGGGGTTGAGAGATATTTTGTCAATGTCGAGCTGAATTCCCTCCTTCTCAAAATAATCTTTGACGTAAGATTGCTTTTCTGCGTCTGTCACTACGTGCGAGGGGAAACCCGAAGCCTCTTGTTTGAATTTGAGAAACGTCTTCACATAATCTCCTAACAATGTGTCTGATGTATGCGGAAAGTGCCAGACTTCCACAATTTTGACAACTGTATATCCTTTAACGATAGCGTGCGAGAGTTCCACAGATGTCCAAACCCCTGAAATTGATCTTTCTTCATCGCTGTGTTGACACAGCTCCTGTTGTTGTTTTTCTGCGCATGTGCGACACAGCGCAAACAACAGCTTTCCCTGCGGGGATTTGAACGGGATGAGCGGATGCAACAGCGCGCGAGGTGGTAGGTACCAGGAGGTACCGTGCATTTAATAACCCCAAAATACGACTCGACCGGTTCAAAATCTTTTAAAATGATTTCGGGATGCCCGATCGGATAAGTTTTACGTGACTGTACGAAAGGGTACAGCGACGTAAAGTCCAAATATGATACGTTCTCATCTTCAGCAGTTTTATGGTAAAGTTTCAGAGCGTTGGTTCGGACACCAAAAAGCGAATCCCTAGGATTAAGTCGTTCGGGTGCGCTGTAATTACTCATAAAAGCCATAACATCAGGATCATTTTGTTTGGCTTTCTCCCACATGCATTCCCAAATAGTAACCACTTTGAGATTGTAAGTGTTACGCAAAACGTTCAGCTTGTTATCAGACTGTCTTCTGAGTGCGCCGAAAGGTAATTTTAACACAGGATTTAATTCGTTAGGGTTAAAGCGACAGTTACAGCCGTGCCAGAAACACCCCAGAAATTCCAAAGCTATTCTGTCGTCGTTAAACTCGTAATACCCATCCACATGATAAAGTCCGAATTTGACTTTGCCGTGATTTAATGCGTGATGTACGTCGACATTTTTGCTTGCTTTAATATATTCCAGCCACTGTATTGACGGAGTGGAGTATGCTTTGTATTGATTAAGATACGGGTTTTTGGGTGTTAGGGCTATTGTGTCTTTGGTTAAAAAAAGGGTTTTATTCACTTTCATAGCACTTTCATACACTTTCATAACCTGCAAGCGTCACACAACCGAATGGATCCACGTTTGTACACTCGATAAACTCCTTTCTATATTTTATACACCCCTCTCGCAACAATACAACATCATTTGTGCAATACATTGCGAGTTGTTTTTTGAAATCAAATATCTGTCCTTCTACGCTCTCGTACCATCTGTCAAACTTTTCACGCTCAAGGTCGGTCATTGTAAGATATCCATAATGATGTTTAGACGGATATGGTCCGACATAATCTGCATTTTGCAAACGATTAAAATGATGTGGAAAATAACCTTTTTCGTCGGTGTCGAGGTTTAAGGCCGAGGTCATTTTTGACAATTTCATAGGTAAGAAACTGTAACTGTCTATGTATCTCTGTTTAAACGCTTCATCGTACATATATACGAGTCTGCACCCTTGGAGTATAATTTTCGGTGTCAATCCCTGACTTGTGAAATACTCGAGCAATATATAAGAATCAAAACCTGCAGCATTGTGTGCTATAAATGTAAAGTCTGCAAATTTTGGACGTCTGAAATGTTTTATCATCTGATCTACACAGCCAACCCCTTCAGCTGTAAACACCTCGCCCCCTTGCGAAATGGCGCATACGTAATTTGCTGTGTGTTTTTCATGTTCATACAATGTCTCGAAATAAAAATAAATATACTTGTCATTGTGTTCGTCAGGTTTTAGGGGTTTAATATAACACCTGTGATGTCCTTCGTCTATCAGACTATCGTTGCACTGCGGGCATTTGGACGGTGTACATGTGTGTGATAATAATTTATCACCCAACCATTTCGTTCTATACTGCATGCAACACTTCTCGCAATATTTTACGAGGTCGCACTTAGACCTCGGTCCGTCACTTTCCGGTTGTTTATGCATTTCATAACAGAACTCAGATCTGCAATATCTTGCACAATCCTTGCGTTGTATCCATTCCTTTGTGTGTGTGTGACACTGCGGCGTTTTACATACGTTACATGTAAATTTGCAATAATGTAAACTACGATCGTTAAATCCTTGATAGCAATACTCGCAGACATAACCGTAGCCTAAGAATCCCTTCAGATTTTTTATCATGTAGTAATGGTCCTCGTGTAGATATAAGTGTACGGTGTTCTGATGTGTTTCATCTGTATTTTTATACACATTCAATTTACCTAAAGATGATCTGTGAAAGATAACTATTTTCAAGTCTAGGGCTTTCTCGAATTTAAATACGTCGTGAAACGCAATTTTATCTTGCGGCTCATAACCCTGCTCTGTGTGTATGTTTCTGCCTATTCTGATCAGCTCCTGATCGGGTGAATGTGGGTTTAAAAAATGAGCTAGACAAATGCTAAAACACATATTATCTATTATATTTTTGGGTGCGAAAAGATTCATCTTATTTTTTTGAATGACCATATTGTGAGCTAAATCGGATAATTTTCTACGAACACCACCTTGTCTGTTGCGCACCACCGAGATGCATAACTGTAAAGCAGAATCACTACCCACATCCGCGTTGCTTTGAACCGCTCGTTCGATTTGATCTACAAATGTATTAACATCATGATTATTATCTGGTGTTAGAACCGCGTTGATATCTGTGGGGAGACTCTTACCATGCAGAGAAACATTCATAAAACCGTTTTCGGCCGCCATCAGCCGAGAAAAATCTATAATCTCGTTCAAAATGTCGTGCAACAAGATATGATATGCTGCATAATCATCTGTAGCGATTTCGCGGAAATGTAAAGTTCTATGAATTTCTAAACCATTAAATCTCTGTCTTGGGATAATTGTAAAATCACCCACGCGACCTCCTTCGCTTATTAATCTGTCTATAAAACTTCGAGTAAGACCCATATCTGGAGCTGACGGATCGTAATCTGAAGCGTTGTCATTAGACGGACCTCTACCGATCTGGGCACCGTCATTTACAGATGCGGCGAGCCATTCATTCTGTTCGTCTATGATTTCGTGTAATCTTTCGACCATATTGAGCGAATGTGACGGTATCATCTGTAACTGATTATCAATAAGTGTGTGTAATTGTTGTATGTTATTTTGAAAATCATGTCTAGGTCTTGACGACCTCTGATCATTATCATCTTCTGGCACACAGTTGTGTGAATCATCATGACATCTCTTACCACTCATTTTTTAAACTTATTTTAAAATCAGAAATACAAAAATGGTTCAACCTCAAAGACAAACGCGTGCGCTCTTGAAAACACCACAAGCTTTTTATAACTTGATATAAACAGATGTGACAAAAATAAACCTTTACAACATAAATCACAAACAACCAGTAAAATAAAATCAATAATAATAAAAGCAGTCACAATCAGCAAATATGAAATGACTTAAATCAAACAATTCAACCCTTATATGAATAAAACAATAACAAACGTTAATAAATGTAGACAAATACAATGCCACTAACATACAAAAATGGTTTAACCTTAAAGACAGTCATAAATCAGCATATATGAAATGACTTAAATCAAATAATCAACAAATCAACCCTTATACGAATAAAACACTAATAATTGTATGAAAATACAATACCACTAACATACAAATAATGTGAGATTAAAAAACAATCAACAATCAACCCTTATATGACTAAAACACTAATAATTGTATGAAAATACAATACCACTGACATACAAATAATGTGAGATTAAAAAACAGTGGGGAGAATATATAATTCAACACTTATTATTAGCCCCTCCTAAACATATATTCGGCCATCATTCTCTGTATTACATTTAGACGCTCTGAAATCAATGATAACGCGTTTACCATAAGATTTTGCTCCGTGATTAACAGTCTCATATCTTCCGGCAACCCGTCCATGCGTTGCTGTAATTGGATAAATTCTCCATACAAATCATTATGACATTGTTGCCAGAAATCCGCTGCATAACGTAAAGCCTCCGTGTGCTGCTGCTGACATGCTATTATATTTGTTAAAATCGCAAATACATCAGCTTGTGCGTTAACCGTCGCCTCTTCGACCTGTCTGTAAATTAAACGTTGGTCGGCAAGATCAAATAGTCTTTCAAAATACCTGTTAACCCGGTTCAAAATATCGTAATACAGACTTCTGTTTAAATCACGTTCCCTGACCACTGGCTGTGGGATTTCGTGCGGCAGACCTCCGTCTTCCTCGGGTTCCGAATCACTGAAGTCAGCCTGGTCCCATGCGTGGACCATGGAGTCAGATCACGCCGTTAGGACCTGCTCGTCGTAACCTTGCTCTGTAAAAAGAATAAAAATAACCGTTTTATTATTTTATTAAATAAAAGTCAAACATAAAACTTAATAGATAGGTTTTCTGTTTTAACTCTTACCATGATTCTCTGAAGTCCTTAAGCGACTTGTGGACGGCGCGTCGCTATCATCCTGCTCGGGTATTCTGATGTGTTTTACCCCCGTTCCTAACCCGTACTGTGGAGTCGGACACTCCGCTGAGGTATTTCCTACGGATATACTCTCGCTTACCCCACTGGCGTTCGTGTGAACAGAATTCTCCACGCTCGCCCCTCGGGGTGAAATGTTTCCTGTGACGTTTTCTGGATCATGACACGTTTCCGTACTGTCTAGGGATTCTTGCACAGCGCCCTCTGTAGGTTGTATTATCACACAGTCTACGTCATCACTGTGCTCAGCTGTTAAATTTAGTAAACATATTTGTCGAATTACTGAAACTTTTAAAAACGTTTGTATATCTTACCGTCAAGACCTTCGGCGGCACCGTCGTATACAACCGTAAGGGTTTCATCAACTGCATTAAATGATAGAGATCATATTTATTATTGTTTTAGACATTAAACCAGATGACATAAAAGTATAAACACTTACATATCGCTTCAAGGATTTCTTCCAGACCTTCGTCAAATTCGATATTCTCAAAATCATCTGTAGATAATAATAATATGTAAAAAACAAATATTCACATTCAGATAAAAAAAAACTATGAACAAAATACTTACCGTTGTAATTGTTAGCCATTGTTCCGATGGTTGTTGAGGTATAACGTTATCGTCTGTCAAGAAGTTAGAGTTTGTAACTAATGAACGTTGGTATATTCTGCATTTTTAACAGATCGACTCATGATGGGGCGTCTCTCGAAGCAGATCATAAAACACCCAACAGGGGGTGTCCTGACGCCATAAATAAATACTGTCTTATACATTACAAACCTGATTGCGAAATAAGCTATCTAATTTGTGAAATTAACGTTTAAACGTTATAATAAGTATTCTATAAATAACTTTTTAAGAACATCATTCTTACGCATGTGTATAAACATTTCGTTTTATTATTTTAATACCAAAATCAAAACTAGGCCTATCTGTTTACACAATTTACCTGATGGCATATTTTAGTTTACATTAAAACAAAACTACGTACGTAGTTTATTATTATTCACAACCATCATATATTTATTTGGCTTCTGAATTTTTTGTTATAACATCTCAAAACAGTATTAATCAATTACATGGCCGTGTCTTCAGCAGTTTACTTAATGCAAACGTAGATTTTTTCTTTTAAAACTTAATTGCTTCGATGTTACCTTACCCATCGCGTGTAGACGCAGTTTTCTTCATTATTTTTCACATTTACATACGTTTGAACGCTACGGTTGTTTTAACCGCCAAAATCAGAGCTAGGGATATCTATTTATCGATCGCACCTGATGTGAACATCTATTTGGATCCGAATGTGTGTGTGTGTGTGTGTGTGTGCGTGCGTGCGTGCGTGCGTGTGTGTTTACACTCTGAGCTTTCCCACACCAAAAACTAGCAGACGTATACCATAAATTAATGCAACGGAACTGCTTTGATCGTCGGTCTAAAAATCAGTCCCTAAAATGTCAGACCGTCTGCTCAAAATCTCATTAATTTACAAATGAGTGGGTACGTCAGAGATGTTCTGGCATTTGTCTGTCGCGGTTGTAAAAACTCACGCATGTGTGTCAATTGATAACGCAGTAGATCTCACAGAGACTATTAAAACATTTGGTTTTATATCAGTTAGTAGGCTAAATTTAAAAGTTATAACGTATCGTAAGATTGACCAAAAAAAAAACCCAAAAAACAACAACAACTAGTAAATAAAGGAACGTGTTGTTAAAACAAATAAAACAACTTTTTTCCGCGACTTAGGACCGGTTTGTTTAAAATAACAACTTTTAAAGGAAGGATTTCTATGTATTTATTTAAATGTACTGTTGTCATCTTCTTTAACCACCCATCTTGAATTTCAGTTTGAAGTTACACTCATCTGTATGGTAAACATGACGCCGTTAGAAAATGTATTTTATTTTCTAAAACACAACCCTAACTTTTAAATTCGACATAAACAGGACTCAATAGGGGCGTGTGACCCTCCTCTGACCGGGCTGTGAACCGTTCCAGTGTGTGTGTGTGTGTGTGTGTGTGTGTGCGTGTGTGTGTGTGATAGGTTAAATAGTTCACACTCTGAGCTTTCCCCCCCACCAAAAACTAGCAGACGTATACCATAAATTAATGCAACGGAACTGCTTTGATCATCGGTCTAAAAATCAGTCCCTAAAATGTCAGACCTTCTCAAAAAAAAAAAACTCATTAAATTGTAAATGAGTGGGTACGTCAGAGATGTTCTGGCATTTGTCTGTCGCTGTTGTAAAAACTCACGCATGTGTGTCAATTGATAACGCAGTAGATCTCACAGAGACTATTAAAACATTTGGTTTTATATCAGTTAGTAGGCTAAATTTTAAATGTTATAACGTATCGTAAGATTGACAAAAAAAAAAAAAACTTGTAAATAAAGGAACGTGTTGTTAAAACAAATAAAACAACTTTTTTTCCGCGACTTAGGACCTGTTTGTTTAAAAGTAAAATTAGGCTAAATTATTTTTAAAGTGAAAAGATTTGCATTTATGCATTTAGCAGACGCTTTTATCCAAAGCGACTTACAGTGCATTCAAGCTATACATGTTTTAGGTGTATGATGTTGAATGGGTTAATTAATTAAGACATGTAAAAGACTTAAAAAATAACTTCTAACATTTTAAAAACAGACCATAGATTAATTCCTTTAAACCCCCGTTTTGGGACCCTCCTCCTCCGGATCTAGGGGGTGGGACGTAGGCGTTGTCTGCCCCCGCTGTGTTTGGGAGCTCATTTCGAGCTTGGCTGGTGTCGTGCACGGACCTCTCTACGGACACGCGTGGACCTGACCCGTACTCACTCTCTTTGGTTTAACTTTCAGTACAGCGAGCCCCCGAGACTATCTTTTGACTGCGGGGTGTTTTAACAAACGCCTTTGAGATTGTCTTCTTTTAGATCCTTGGTAAATGTATTAAACTTTTTACCTTCGTTTAACCCGCTTTCCTTGTAACACACTTCTGTCTATTTACTTTGATTTTGTATTGTCTTTAACTCTGTCGAACTAACTACTTTTTGAATTACAATATTACTAGGTTTTAACAAACGCGTCTGATGCATTTTTATTTATTTTCTCATTTGTAAGATAAGACTAAACCTAGATTTTAATTTGTTTTCTTACACTGCATTTTGCCTATTTTTAAACAACGCTTTCTGGAAAAAATAGATATTGTTCATTTTACGTGTATATACGGTGCATTTTCTTCACATGTATGTGTATGAAAAAACTTGAATAAAAACTACCCTTTCTCCCCATTTTACACAGTTTCACATTTTATTGTTTAAACTCACAAAACACAACGTTTTCAAAAAAGAATTCCACACCACATCCCACCCTCCCCCGCATCAGATAACCCATGTGGGTTAGCCGTCTAAGATCCCCACGTGGGATTATCCAGCTAAGATCCCCAAGTGAGGAGACTAGACGGAGGGGTGGGGGCTGTACAAACAGGCGTCCAGTTTAGGGGGGGTATTTCATGAGGGTAATAAATCATTTTTATGTGCCACATAGCATACAACTTTCTCTCTCAAATGTTAAGCCGGACCGTTATATCTCGGCGC
The DNA here is from genome assembly GCA_027422435.1 of Schizopygopsis pylzovi. Lineage (NCBI taxonomy): Eukaryota > Metazoa > Chordata > Actinopteri > Cypriniformes > Cyprinidae > Schizopygopsis > Schizopygopsis pylzovi. Next base: position 29,787 of record JAPDDL010000539.1, read on the forward strand.
TAAAGTGCACCTTCAACGATTTGGGTGTTCCTCTTTCCAAGGAGAAAACAATAGGTCCTTGTAAAGCCATATAATTTTTAGGCATCACATTAGATTCTAACTTAATACAAGCCTCCCTGCCGTCAGATAAATTAAATTGCATTAGAGAAGTTATGAGAAATGCTAAAAAAATTGTATATTTTTCTAAAAGAGATTTGCTCTCTTTACTTGGCCATCTTAATTTCGTGATGCAAATAATTCCACAGGGAAGGTTTTTCATAGCCAGGCTCCTTGACTTCTCAAAGTCAGTTAAAGACCTTAATGATATAGTTACCCTAGACCAGAGGTTCTCAATTCCAGTCCTCGCGCCCCCTCCCCCCCCCCCCCCCCCCACCCCCGCTCTGCATATTTTGCATGTCTCTCTTTGTTAACACACCTGATTCAGATAATCAGCTTGTTAGAAGTGCGCTCCATGCATGAACTGTGATTCCGATTGACATGCTCCCTACACAGGGTCCATTGCTCCCTACTCCCTGAGCAGGGTAAATCCGCTGAAGTTTACTTCATTTCGGAACATTCATTCATGGATTTGCGCTGCGCAACATCTACACGCACGGACGAGTGTGACATCATATACCTCTATAAATATATACAATTTTAATTCAAGTCTTGCTTAGATGCACTTTGAATGGAATACATACATTCGCTTGGAACTGGATTCATGGCGGAATATCCTGTGATGTCCACTTCGCAGGGCACTTGCGTTCGAATAGAACAAACATCTGAAGCGATAAGAGTAACATACGAAATATGCAGAGCGGGGGGGCGCGAGGACTGGAATTGAATTAATGAATGATGCATTTATATAGTGCTTTATTGTGTATTGTTGTACACCCAAAGCACTTTACAATCATGTGTGGGGGGGGGGGGGGTCTCTTCTTAACCACCACCAGTGTGCAGCATCCACTTGGATGATGCGACGGCTGCCACAGGACAACTGCGCCAGTGCGCTCACCACACACCAGCTACAGATGGAGAGGAGAGAGTCATAGAGCCAATCAAGTGGATGGGGATTATTAGTTGGCCATGATTGAAAAGGGCCAGTGGAGGGAACTTGGCCAGGACACCGAGGTTACACCCCTACTCTTTACGAGAAGTGCCATGGGATTTTTAATGACCACAGAGAGTCAGGACCTCGGTTTAACGTCTCATCCGAAAGACGGTGCTCTTTCACAGTATAGTGTCCCAGTCATGATACTGGGGCATTGGGACCCACACAGACCACAGGGTGAGCACCCCCTGCTGGTCTCACTAACACCTCTTCCAGCAGCAACCTCCCATCCAGGAATTGAGAACCGCTGCCCTAGACAAAGGTTCCAGATCAGCTCTCCGATTCTGGTCTTTGCCCCTTATTAACTGGAACAGCATCCCATTTTTCTATTATGATGAGCTGGAGTTTTCTGCAACCCTTCAATAATACACAGATGCCACGCCTTCTGTTGCTTTTTTGGGGGGGAGGGGGGTTAATTAACTGCTATCTGTACCTGTTAATACCCTGTCAACTGCTTTGTTGGATTTGTACCCTATTGTGATTGCTTGTGTTTTGTGGGGTAAGCTCTGGTCAAGGAAACAAACTGGGGCAGTCCCCAGTCCCCAGTCCCCAGTCCCCCTATGGCAAGACGAACAAGTAGTTTGTTCCAACTTCAGCAAAGTCAAATTGTAAGGGCTCAACCGGTTCCATTGGTCTTTTCCCGATTGCTGTCTAGGTCCTCACTGGGGATCCGTCTCTGGAGCTCATCTAGGTGTCCTGGTCTCCGCTGACGTTCAAGGCTGTAGAGGTCATCTCTAGTTTCTGATCTACCATATGATCTGGATACGGAAAAGATCTGGTGACTGCAGTGATTATCTGGGCTGGATAAGGACCGGATCGGGTGGCTACGATGACCTCGGAATAAGAAAGAAACAGACTAATATTAGCGTAGATGTAAATCTTCTTACGATGTAACAAGTACAGTGGGTACGGAATCTATTCAGACCCCCTTACATTTTTCACTCTTTGTTATATTGCAGCCATTTGCTAAAATCATTTAAGTTCTTTTTTTTTCCTCATTAATGTACACACAGCACCCCATATTGACAGAAAAACACAGAATTGTTGACATTTTTGCAGATTTATTAAAAAAGAAAAACTGAAATATCACATGGTCCTAAGTATTCAGACCCTTTGCTCAGTATTTAGTAGAAGCACCCTTTTGATTTAATACAGCCATGAGTCTTTTTGGGAAAGATGCAACAAGTTTTTCACACCTGGATTTGGGGATCCTCTGCCATTCCTCCTTGCAGATCCTCTCCAGTTCTGTCAGGTTGGATGGTAAACGTTGGTGGACAGCCATTTTTAGGTCTCTCCAGAGATGCTCAATTGGGTTTAAGTCAGGGCTCCGGCTGGGCCATTCAAGAACAGTCACGGAGTTGTTGTGAAGCCACTCCTTCGTTATTTTAGCTGTGTGCTTAGGGTCATTGTCTTGTTGGAATGTAAACCTTCGGCCCAGTCTGAGGTCCTGAGCACTCTGGAGAAGGTTTTCGTCAAGGATATCCCTGTACTTGGCCGCATTCATCTTAATCCTCGATTGCAACCAGTCGTCCTGTCCCTGCAGCTGAAAAACACCCCCACAGCATGATGCTGCCACCACCATGCTTCACTGTTGGGACTGTATTGGACAGGTGATGAGCAGTGCCTGGTTTTCTCCACACATACCGCTTAGAATTAAGGCCAAAAAGTTCTATCTTGGTCTCATCAGAACAGAGAATCTTATTTGTCACCATCTTGGAGTCCTTCAGGTGTTTTTTAGCAAACTCCATGCGGGCTTTCATGTGTCTTGCACTGAGGAGAGGCTTCCGTCGGGCCACTCTGCCATAAAGCCCCGACTGGTGGAGGGCTGCAGTGATGGTTGACTTTCTACAACTTTCTCCCATCTCCCGAATGCATCTCTGGAGCTCAGCCACAGTGATCTTTGGGTTCTTCTTTACCTCTCTCACCAAGGCTCTTCTCCCCCGATAGCTCAGTGTGGCTGGACGGCTAGCTCTAGGAAGGGTTCTGGTCGTCCCAAACGTCTTCCATTTAAGGATTATGGAGGCCACTGTGCTCTTAGGAACCTTAAGTGCAGCAGAATTTTTTTTGTAACCTTGGCCAGATCTGTGCCTTGCCACAATTCTGTCTCTGAGTTCTTCAGGCAGTTCCTTTGACCTCATGATTCTCATTTGCTCTGACATGCACTGTGAGCTGTAAGGTCTTATATAGACAGGTGTGTGGCTTTCCTAATCAAGTCCAATCAGTATAATCAAACACAGCTGGACTCAAATGAAGGTGTTGAACCATCTCAATGATGATCAGAAGAAATGGACAGCACCTGAGTTAAATATATGAGTGTCTTAGCAAAGGGTCTGAATACTTAGGACCATGTGACATTTCAGTTTTTCTTTTTTAATAAATCTGCAAAAATGTCAACAATTCTGTGTTTTTCTGTCAATATGGGGTGCTGTGTTTACATTAATGAGGAAAGAAATTGAACTTAAATGATTTTAGCAAATGTGTTTTAACTTTAACTAGAGGAAGATCACAAGCAGATACTTTGCTATTTTTTCTGCATACAGATCAATTCATCAGTTCAGTATGAATAGAGATTTGTTCGGTCTACTTGCTTTGAGTTGAGATGGACAGTTGGTGTTTCCGCGTGTTTCCTTCGGATGACTGAGGGAATCCCGGCGGCTGATTGGCTCGTTGCGTGATGTCACTGAAGGAACCCATCCTGCGATTGGCGTTTGCCTGAATGTATGATTTAATCAACAACAAGGGATATACGTTGATGGACATTCACCACATCCCCAGGACGTGACTTTCTCATGACCCCAGAACACCTCATTTCCCTCATCGGGCACTCCAGGGTATGCGCACTCTCTCGTTCTTGAGCAGACAAAGAAACTCAAATCCACAGAGGATTGCCAAAAGGACAAATGATAATTGCTGCTGCTATTAAAACAATACACAAGAAACAATATATATTAATGTAGTACTCTGTATTTTATAAGCTTTCTGTGTAATGGAACCGATGGTATTTTCTTAACCTGTGACGTATTACTGTTCCCTGTAAAGTTATAACCTGTTTAGATTCAAACAGATGGTCGTGAGAAATATGAATCAGTGGTGCGACAGATTTGGTTATATTATAAATGGGTAACCACGTGATAACACTTTACATAAGTATTAAACTCTTATTATTCTTCACATGGAAGATCACAGAGTAGATTTGGTATGTCCCAAAAGACATGGGCAGGGCTCTGCCCCACAAGATCAATCTGATTGGGACAGCCGCCCGTGGGTGGAACCAAATCTAGCTGTTTTAAAATGAACAGCACAGCTCTTAGTGTGTCTGCTCTCACTCGCTGACTTGCAAAGACTTGGGCTTCGGCTCACTGATTGCGCTTTAAAGTGCCCATGACCGTAACATCTGGTCGATAATATAACAACAATACAAATACTTAGTGAAACTCCAGAAGAAACCTCGAAAGCCTGAAACTACGCGGAACCCCCGAGAAGAACTCCACGGGTCGCCTCTCTCACAAAGGAACCAGGCAAACGCCAATCGCAGGATGGGTTCCTTCAGTGACATCACGCAATGAGCCAATCAGCCGCCGGGATTCCCTCAGTCATCCGAAGGAAACACGCGGAAACACCAGCTGTCCATCTCAACTCAAAGCAAGTAGACCGAACAAATCTCTATTCATACTGAACTGATGAATTGATCTGTATGCAGAAAAAATAGCAAAGTCTCTGCTTGTGATCTTCCTCTAGTTAAAGTTACGAGATAGTAAAACAGTGCTAGCCTTTAACTTTCTTCTAACCGCAAAACTCTGAATGTGTGTGTGTATGTTTATGTGTTGTTTGTGTGTTTTATTAAGTTTAGTCCATGTATTGTAGAACAATAGTTAGCAAATAAACCTTGTTTCATTTATAAAGAATGATGTCTTGGGCTGTGTGATTTTCAAGTCTAAACTATTTGCCATAGATCGCGTTACCTAGCTCAAAATGATACAAAGTACTAATTTTGTTTATTTTTATTATTGGCCACGAAGCAAGATAAACAACATTTTTAAAAATACACTGATGTTAATGGTTGCTGGACAAGTCGTTAATACAGTATACATCATAAGTTAAAGATTAATATCACTTTAATCAAAGCAATATTGAATCTTTAATAAATGATTCCCCAAAGCTGAAATAATAGCTTCTAGATTTATTACAGACTGGTGGAGGATGCAGGCATTAATTTGACTTGAAAATTCATAACACATTCATAAGAGTCAATAAGTTTATTGGTCTATTTTTATCCAGAAAAATACATTAGATACAGAGAAACAGCATTTGTTTGTGATACTGTATTCTTGTTTGTGGCACACGGTGCGTGTTGAATGAAAGACAGTGCAACGCGAGTTGTTGTTAAGAAGAAATGAACTGCAGTAAATAATTAATATTTGTCTATTAAGACAAGAGTAAGTCGCTCTAAAAGTGCATGAGAGACAAATGAGTGGATTCCTAATTTATCTCTTTAAGACCTTCGTAGTGTGATTTGTTAGTGCGCGTTCCATTTCCAAACTCATGTATGCTATTAAATCTCCCGGCTTGAGAACATTAACGTAATAATAATAGTAATAATAATTCATAATTATTAACGTTGCTAATTAATGATTCCCGGCCACTTTTGATTCATTTTGATCGATCAAGTTAAATTGTTTTCCATGTGTGTTGTTTGTCTAAACAGGCAAATATCAGCGTAAGGTCCGCTGAAGCCTCAATAATTTATAATAATGAATCCGTAGTTTAATTTATCTCGCCCTAAACGAGCGAGATTGTGGGTGCTATAAAAAGATAATAATCTAAATAGTGCTTGTTGATTTTGAAGTGTTAAACACACTTACGGCTCTGTAAACTGTTTCTTGTAAAATGTATGTACTGAAACATAAATCACATCCTGGTGTATGTGTCCCCATAGTGACAAGCTCAACCAGGAAGTCTTCAGAAACCCTTTCCGGAGCATTTGCTAGAGCAGGCTCAGTCCCCACGACATTTTGAGCATTTGTAAACAAATAGCATTAGCACAATGCTAAGCTAACTGAAGCTAAGGATCTTGCATTGAAGCATATGCAAGGCTATTAGCATTGACTGCTAGCGATTAGCACCTAGCATTTAGACAGTTTTGAATGTGGGTTGAATGCAGTGTGTTTTGAAATGTAAGTGACTGAACTTTTGAACTTCGACTCACACTGAGACTTGCTAACGCATTTCTTTCTTTTTCACCCTTATTCAGGATTATTCTCTCTCTATATATTTTCTCCCATTTAAAATACTGTAACAAATTCAATGTTAATAAACTGGCTGTATGATTATATATAACTGATCATCAGTGCCAAGTGATCTCACAGGTGTTTTAATGAACATTTGTTTAAGGTTTATGTTTGTAGCAAGTATTAGTTTAATAGCTGCTGGTTTTATTAGAAAATAATTCGGTACTACCTCATTACCTTAATAATATGGGGAATAATTAAATTATAACTGCTCTCCTGATTTTAAAGACATCAGTGGATAAGATGCTATTGTTAGGAATTTGAAATTGTTAATTTAATATCATAATTAATTACAAATTTGAAATTAATTTCATTTCATAAAATTATTTTAGTTTCTGCTTCCACGTAGCTATAATAGCCTACAATAGCCACTGATTAATCATAAGCGCTCTTATAATTGGACAACAACATTAAGATCTTAATCATTATCAAGAAGGCCAGACATTTTTAATTTCATTCACAAGTAATTAGGGTGGCACAGATTGATTTGGTTTGATGATGTTAACGACACAAGGAGGAATGAGTAACTTGTTATGCTAGGGATCCTAAATTAGGGATTTGGAATCTGTAATTTAATTTAATAATTAATTACAAATTTTAAAATTCTAATTACATTTAATAATTAATTACACTTCCTGTTTACATATTGCAACAATATTGGCTAATCAACTCAATTGTAGATTGCCCTTGTAATTCTAATCCTAATCGATCCTATCAATTTTAATGATAACATTATTACATTTTTTATTAGAAACCACAATTTCTAATTTTAAATTCTAATTTCCATCACAACACAAGTCTGGCTCTACCTGTTAGGCCTTACTTCATCTCCTTAGGTGATCTGATTAACTCAGCAACATTTTAATAAGGTTCCCTTTACTTAGGCCTGAGAGTAGATAGCGCTCCCCCTAGTGCTGGGTTGGTGAAGTTGCATTGCCTCCATCGTGGGTCACAGCAAGCGGAGTCACCTGTTCCAGCGTAACCTGGCGGGGGCTGAGGGGGAAACCGAATACCTCTGTTCTAGTATTGCAAAGTGACGGCACGCAGCAGACCTAGCAATTGAGTATCGGAGGAGGAGTCAACAGGCTGACTGGGCGAAAGTGCGGGTATACCACCCCGGGTAACTATTGACGAGGTACGTCGGGCTTCGGGTCCACGCTGATGAATAGCCCCGGGATTTAGCCCCGCCCCTCTTCAGGCCAGCAGTCATTGACATGCCTCACCCGAGTCCCAGTCCGGCTGTGCCAAAAGCCACGGCTGTTTGAGAGGCTCACTGCAATAGGGTGGAGACTGAGTGTTCGGCAAGACCCTAACAGGAGCTCACCTGGTGCACTCGGACGGCGTGGGGGGGGGCTGGGAATCTTGCTGCTGGGCACGACGGAAGCAATGTCATTTCTCACAAAGCTTAGGGTATAAGGAAGTTAACCTTCCAATTAGAAAACCCCAAAAGGAAATTAAAGTTTCCTCAAAATTAGGTCAGTTTGTTTTACCCTGTAAAACAGCAAACCCAACCCCCTAAGTGTATAGACTCAACAGCGCCACCACGCTGCCACCCTTATTATTAGTCCTAAACCTTGGGTGCAAAGACTACAAATTAGAAGCACCCCACCAGAGGATCACAGACGCAGATAATCACACTCAACACTAGCATACACTATACTTTGCACATTTACACCCCTGTTTTGCTTTGTTTAGTTTTGTTTTACTTTGTTTCCCATTCAAGGTCTTTGTCAGTTCAGTTCGAGATCTCCCTTACCCCGCCAGAACATGTCTCACAAAACAGAACATGTCGGTCACTGGGAGGATCTGGAAACATGGCTAAGTGTTGCGACAGACAGCCTCCTCCCTAAGGCTGCTGAAACACTCAAACATCAGACACAGGACCAGCTGGATGACAACATAAAAAGCCTCATGGGACAAGACCCAAGTCAAAGCTACAGTCACAAAGAATTAGCCAAGATCACCGGCTCCTTAAGTCACACACTCATCGCCAACCCTCAAGTTGAGCAACAAGCACGCTGCACAACTCCAGCAGGAGCTGACACGCGCACAACGATGCATCATGCAGCTAGAACTGGAATCTCAGGAACGACAGGAAGGGACTGATGAGGTGGAACAAGGCGCTGAAGAGGAGATCAATAGGCTAAAAGGGACTCTAGTAGCTACTAGCCACGAAATGGAGCAAATCAAAGAAGACTATGCTGATCGTGCTGACAAGCTATAGTATGCAGAGCAGCTACTGGAGAAGGCAAAGGCTGACTTCAGGGCCAAAAACAGCAGAATCAAAGCCCTTGAAACTCACCTGGATGAGTCAAGAAACGAGATCAGCGGGCTAACACGACAGCTCGACTACATCAAAGAGGAATATGAAAGTTACCAAGAGGAACTCAAGCATGCTTATGAATTGCGCCATGAGCCGCCAAGGACTCGACATGAACCGACCTCACCCCTGACGAGCAGGACCAGGTCACCTGTTCCTGGACTGACACGTGAGCAAAAATGGAGGGTTGGTGATGAAACATTCACTAGCGCCCTTTGAAGAACTTCACCTCACAACAAAGCAAAATAATCTGCTGCAGCCAGCCGCAGATCGTCGCACGGCTTGGACCTAAAAGACCTTGACAAGCTCGCCAGGAACATTGGCAAATTCAACCCCAGCATGCCAAATAGCCTAAATGTCCAAGCTTATCTCCAAGACATTGATTTCCATCTGGAAATACGACCTAACATTACAGACAAAGATAAACTCGATTTACTCCAAACGACATCAAGTCCTGAAGTTTGCAGCTTCCTCGACCGGCAGCTTGCTAATACAAAGACTGATTATCAACTGATTCAAAAAGCCCTCATTAATCCTTTACGATTCCTGTAAAATTTGTCTAAAACTCCTAAAAAAGGCATACCCAAAGTCAATTGCATGCTGTTCTTGGACCATTTGGATGATATGCATGGTGTTGGTCTCCTTTGAAAGGTGACACTCTGAGGTTGGTTTCTCAACAGTCAGAATCACTGTAAGTCTTACTGATATTGAGTAATAGAGCTTTGAACACACTGAAAAAGAAAAAAAATACTGCCTACATGTTTGTTTGTAAATAGAAGCCTGCAGATGACTATAGCTGGGAGGTATGAGCTGGAAAATACATTGGGATCACAGAATGAAGCCTTACCAAGCCAAATTTACCATTTGATAAACAATATATTAGAAAATGTGTGTTTTACACAAGTTTATCTAAATTTACGTCTAGGCGCTTCCCAAAAAAAGACACTTGGAGACTCCAAGTGACCCTTTGTAAGCAACGACATACAAAATGCTGTAATTCTTGAATGCTTTAATGTACAGTCATAATTTTGGGCTCTAATGAAAGGTTACACTTAGAGCTATTCTTGTTCAGATTCACTGTCAATAACTGCTGACACATAGTAACTGAAGCAACACATTATAGTGACATTTATACATGGAATCCAAAATGTCTACACTTTTAAAATTACATATCTATTTATAATGTATAATCAAATTATATATTGTTTTCCTATATTTCTATTTCTGTACATAGTACATTATTTAATTTCTATTTTTTCTTATATTTGTGTTTTATTCCATTCCTACTGTGTTATTCCTATGTATGTCTGCACTATCATGCATGTCTGCACTATGTCTGTACTTTCTTCTGCACCAGAAGCTCCTGTCATCAGGACAAATTCCTTGTGTGTAAATATACTTGTAATAAAGCTCTTCTGATTCTGCTTGTAGTGTTTTTGACGATTTTTTGCTGTCATCATGTCCCTCGGTATATTGCTTTTTGCTGACTGGCTCCCAGACTTCATTCGATTCAATGTCAGATGAATGTCAGATGATGAAAAAGTTAGAAGTTAGCAGGAATACACCAAAACACAAACATGTATAAAACACACACACATGTTGTTTTTTATGGTTTACGGGGACTCTCCATAGGCGTAATGGTTTTTATACTGTACAAACTGTATGTGTTATTTCTACTTTCCCCACATAAAACTCACTCTGTATGATTTATAAAGCGTTTTGAATTATGGGGACACTGAAACTGTCCTCATAAATCACCTTCTCCTTGTAATACAATTTCATACCCATGTCATTATACATATTTGTGTCCTCATAAACAACATAACAGGGGCACAGCGAACAAAGAAACTCACACCGGAAATAAGCATAACGATCTCAAAACAAACAAATACCTCAACATATACTGTGAAATATGTGTAAGATACATATTTATATGTATAATATATGTAAATATAATTATATAATGTAATAAAACACTTATGTTTTGAAAGTAACAGTCGCCTGGATCGTCCATCCACACATACCATTCTGCTTCAATGGATGAAACATCGCTTTCTTCGTCAAAAATGTAATCTCTGTCACGTCGAGCACATTATTCAACAACTCTAACACTTAGTGTTAAACAACGTTCAACAACGTTCTCGTTCTCTTTATTCGCCATAATTAGCCTATAATGATCGTTTACCTGTAAACTCTCACGGAAGCGCATGATGATGCACTCGGGCGCGCTGGTCACTGTAATCTGAGCGCACACACTTTAGAGCTTGCTAGCTCGAGCCGACCCCCTAATGTGTCACACCCATCTGTTCAGAAGCTCATTGGCTATCAGATACGACAGTCATTTGCAGACTCTAATGCAATTGGGTTGATATACTGTCCGTCTAAGAAAGGTGGCCCCATCTCCAATGCAGGATGGTCGTTGGCTATCTCTCTCTGTAGAGCTCTCTAAGATGCACTTATTGGCTCAAATAATGTGTCAGTCAAAAGGGCAGAGTTCAGCTGCCATTTTGATATATGGAATTTAGCTTTGTTTACATATGGAGACAAGTTACATTACAGAAAACGCAGAAGAATGGATAGCTCAGTCAGCTAATTTGAAATGATACGACTACAATCCGTGGATGTTTATCAACAAAATCCATGTGTTACTAAATATTGCAAAAAAAGGATAGCCTGGACTAGAGTTGAGCCGGATACTTGGCTGAAACGAGTATCCGGTACGGATAAAGCACTTTTGCCGAGTACGAGTATCATACGAGTAATACGAGTCAATATCTGTGCTCGGATTGAATAAACATTCTCATTGGGTAGCTGACTGTGTCTGCGTTCTGTGATAGGCTAGTCACAGCGCCCCTCCCCTACACACATACAGATTTAGGGCCCGTTCACATATCGCGCCTAAAAATGCGTGGAAAACGCTAGGCGCGCTGCTTTCTCCTTTTTTCCAAAGCGTTCGGGCGGTTGCGCTCCGGAGGCATTTGTCGTTGCTAAGCAACCATCAGCTGCGCTCTCCGTTACAAGAAGGAAATTTCGTCACATGACCCGTGGTGCGCTTGCGGCATTCTGAAAAGTTGAGATGTTTTTATCTCGATGCGGCGCGGACGCGCCTGGAAAAAACGAGCGCGTCGCACCGTGACCGCGTCTCTTCCATTATGAGCGCGCATACCGTGCGTCTACATTTGAAATAACGAACTTGAGCGCGCAAAAGACGCGATATGTGAGCGGCCCCTTATTGTGTTGCTGTGTCCCGCTCTGCTCACTCACACACAGAACACTGAGAAGAGAACAGCGCGCTCTCTCTCTCTGTCTCTCCCTCAATCACTCAGGTTCGCGGGTTTTTTCCGTTAACGTTTAGGGTTTCTTCAGCTTCAGGTTTGTTTTTTACTTTGGTTTGTAGTACTTACTTATTAACCAGTAGAGTTTTGGTAAACGTGGGGTTTGTTCAGACGTGGTGCTTGGTAGAATGCGACTTGCGTCTCTGCCTGTCGGAGATTTTTTTTTTCTTTTTTAAACCGTCAGCTGGCTCTAACCAGTTTTTTTTTTACTTCACGCACTGAGTGTCTGACACTTTCTTGCTGTATTTCATAAAAAAAAAGGAAGTAGTGGTATAAAACTATATTACAAATTGATTAGCTACACACACACACACATACCTGGTGTGGAAATTAAAAAAAATATCACTGATCATAAAAAAATTAAAAGTTAAAAAAGGAAAGTTATGTTGAGATGAAAACTCTTGTTCATTACATTTTACTTAATAATTGCAACCGCATGTGTTGTATTCATTGTTGCAAAACTTGTTCTGTATATAGTTCGTTTGTTATCGTGATCAAAACCATTGATCTGAAGCTCAATGCTGATGCTGTCATGTAAATAGTTTTCTAATCATTAATAAATATAACAATTTCTGATCAACCCATATCAATTGCATGCTTAAAATAACATACCGGTTAAAGCCCCGCCCATTTCAAGACAACCTGACCCACTTCCAGGTTAAATCCCGCCCACTTCCGGGTTAGGCCCCGCCCAGTCCGAGTACAGATACAGATACAGATAATTCATATGGTTAACAGATACAGATACAGATAATGCTGTACTCGCTCATCCCTAGCCTGGACCCTTTACAGTGAAACAACAACATTTTTGTCGAACTTTTATGGATCAGTGGACTAAAAAAAGGCTTTATAGGTGAGTCCTTCAGTTTTGTTGTTGTTTATTTAGTTGTTGGTGGTTTGACAAAGACACTGATTGTACCTGCTGTGTTTATTGTATCTTAAAATGGTTTACATCGTTCGAATCACAAGAATCTCAGGTTTCCACGGATATACGACATGTTCAGCTTTTTGTTTTTTGAGTTTTTGTGTCTGACGACTTTACCCCGTCACCACTAGCTGAGGACGCCGGCGTCACAATAGATTCGAAAAGGGTTTTGAAGAGTTCGCTGATCCTGAGTCCGAACAAGGCTTAGTGGCTGCCCTGGAGACGAGACAAGGACGTCATGAACCTCCTCAAGCCTACTACAGTCGACTCAGACAAGCATACTTCGGAACTCGCAATGAACCTGACATGGAGGATGAACTGAACTTTAATACTCTCTTCCTAAGGAACCATCATCCTGGCATAATTCCTGATTTTATATCAAATCCGCAGCATATCCAACAGCGCAGAAAAACTTGATGATGTAACAGAAACGATGGATTCTCTCTTTTCTAGCACTTTAGATATGGTTGCTCCTTTACGCTTAAGGAAGATTAAAGAAAAGAGTCCAACACCGTGGTATAATGAGCACACTCGCGCCCTAAAGAGAGCAGCCCGGAAAATGGAGCGCAGCTGGAGGAAAACAAAACTAGAGGTATTTTGTATGGCTTGGCGGGAAAGTACCCTATCCTACAGAAAAGCATTAAACACTGCTAGATCTGATTACTTTTCATCTCTTTTAGAAGAAAACAAACATAACCCCAGGTATTTATTCAATACAGTGGCAAAATTAACAAAAAATAAAACATCAACTGCTGTTGACATTTCCCAACAGCACAGAAGTAATGACTTTATGAACTATTTTATTTCCAAAATCAATACTATTAGAAATCAAACTGTAACCATGCAGCTGCCAGCTGCAGTACCACATCACATTGTGCAATATAGATCCCCTGAGGTACAATTCCACTCATTCTCTACTATAAGAGATGAAGAATTGTATAAACTTGCTAAATCAGCTAAACCAACAACATGTATGTTAGACCCTATTCCATCAAAACTACTAAAAGAGGTGCTTCCAGAAGTCATAGATCCTCTTTTGGCTATTATTAATTCATCATTGTCATTAGGGTATGTCCCCAAAACCTTTAAATTGGCTGTTATTAAGCATCTCATTAAAAAAACACAACTTGACCCCAAAGATCTAGTTAATTACAGACCGATCTCGAATCTCCCTTTTCTGTCAAAGATACTGGAAAAGGTAGCATCCTCACAATTATATTCCTTCTTAGAGAAAAAATTATATCTGTGAGGATTTCCAGTCAGGATTTAGACCATCTCATAGTACTGAGACTGCTCTCATTAGAGTGACAAATGACCTGCTCTTATCATCTGATCATGGGTGTATCTCTCTATTAGTGCTCCTGGATCTTAGCGCTGCGTTCGACACTATCGATCACAACATTCTTTTGAATAGACTTGAAAACTCTGTTGGCATTAGTAGAAGTGCATTAGCATGGTTCAAATCATACTTATCTGACCGCCATCAATTCGTAGCAGTGAATGAAGAGGTATCATGTCGATCACAAGTGCAGTATGGAGTACCTCAAGGCTCAGTACTAGGGCCGTTATTTTTCACACTTTACATGTTACCCTTGGGAAATATCATCAGGAAACATGGGGTTAGCTTTCACTGTTATACTGATGATACTCAGCTCTATATTTCTTCATGGCCTGGTGAAACACACCAAATTGAGAAACTTATGGAATGCATAGTCGGTATAAAAAATTGGATGACGAATAATTTCTTACAACTAAATTCTGAAAAAACAGAGGTGTTAATTATCGGACCTAAAAACCACACAAGTAATAATCTAGAACACGGTCTAACACTTGATGGCTGATCTCTCGATTCTTCATCATCAGTTTCTGGCATTTGTAAAACTGCATTTTTTCATCTTAAAAATATATCTAAACTGAGACCTATGCTCTCAATGTCAAATGCAGAAATGTTAATTCATGCATTCATGACCTCAAGGTTAGATTATTGTAATGCTTAATTAGGTGGTAGTTCTGCACGCTTAATAAACAAACTACAGATGGTCCAAAATGCAGCAGCTAGAGTTCTTACTAGAACCAGGAAGTATGACCACATTAGTCCGGTTATGTCAACACTGCACTGGTTCCCTATTAAACATTGTATAGATTTTAAAATCTTGTTAATTACTTATAAAGCCCTGAATGGCTTAGCTCCTCAGTATTTGAGTGAACTCTTATCGCATTATAGTCCTCCACGTCCGTTACGATCTCAAAACTCTGGCCATTTGATTATACCAAGAATATCGAAATCAACTGCCGACAGTAGATCCTTTTTCTATTTAGCACCCAAACTCTGGGACAATCGACCTAACACTGTTCGGGAGGCAAACACACTCTGTCAGTTTAAATCTAGATTAAAGACCCATCTCTTTAACCTGGCGTACACTTATACACTTCTTATACACACTAATACATTTCTAATATTCAAATTTGTTAAAGGATTGTTAGGCTGCATTAATTAGGTCAACCGGAACCGGGAACACTTCCCATAAAACACGATGTACTCGTTACATCGTAAGAAGAATGACATCTACGCTAATATTAGTCTTTTTCTTTCTTATTCCGAGGTCACCGTAGCCACCCGATCCGGTCCTTTTTCAGCCCAGATGATCACTGCAGTCAACAGATCCAGTCCGTATCCAGATCAGATGGTGGATCAGCACCTAGAGATGACCTCTACAGCCCCTACAGCCCTGAACATCAGCGGAGTCCAGGACACCTAGATGAGCCCGAGAGACAGATCTCCAGTGAGGACTTCATCACCTAGACAGACATCGGGATAGGACCACTGGAACCAGTGGAGCCCTTAAACTGACTTTGCTGCAGTTGGAACAAACTACTGGTTCGTCTGGCCAGAGGAGAACTGGCCCCCCGACTGAGCCTGGTTTCTCCCAAGGTTTTTTTTTTTTCTCTGTTCTGTCACCGATGGAGTTTTGGTTCCTTGCCGTTGTCGCCTCTGGCTTGCTTAGTTGGAGACACTTCATTTCCAGCGATATCACAGACTTGATTGCACAGATACTATTTAAACTGAACTGAGCTGGACAATGACATCACTGAATTCAATAATGAAATGCCTTTAACTCAAAAATGTTCCTGTTTTGATATTGTGCAGTTGCTTTGACAAAATTTGTATTGTTAAAAGCGCTATATAAATAAAGGTGACTTGACTTGACATAAGCCACCGTCTTGGCGTTCTCACATGTCCACGAACAATAGACACTCAGCAGCTGCGAGACTTGGTGCAGAAAGCCTATGGTAAACAAAAGATGGTCTCAGAAAAGAGCGCCAAAACCCCAGCAGTTCTTGACTTCACCACTCAAAGTCAAGGGTTGGCTCAATTGTTCAATAACTGTATGGCCCAAGACATCCACGTTCCCAAAGCCAGCCACCTGGGATGGCTCATCAACAAGGCGTTCCATTTCTTTGAACTACCGTTACCTGTCATAGGCCCCATACCAGCCCAACTAACGTCAGACGAATGCAATGACACCATAACATTCACAAAACCTCATGAAATCATTGCTATTACCTTTATTCTGCCAGTGTCCAGAGAAAGTGTCTGTCATTCAGAACTAACAGATGACACTCACCTCGCTGTCTACGCTGTCTCAACACAGCCTGCGACAGAATCACCTACACAGGTGACCATCAGGGCCCAAAGCCCCTCAAATGACTTAACTGCAGAAGAACCCTACGCCGGGTTCAATGCACAAATTCAACAGATCTTGAGTGAGGCGGATACCCTCCACAATTAAATGGATTGCCAAGGACTCAAAAAGGTTCTGCATAAGTACAAGGACTCCTTAGCAAAGGATTCCCTGGATTGTGGCCTGACCATCATCCACACGGTGTGCATCCCAACAAACCCAAAAGCGCCACACACATTTGTGTGCCAGTACAAGATTCCAATAGCGTCATATGAGCCAGTGCAAGAAATTGTTGACTCCATGCTAGAAAAAGGGGTCATTCGGCCCTCTAACAGCACATACTCTGCCCCGATATGGCCAGTCCTAGTACCCAATGGCAAATGGCGGCCCACCATCGACTATTGCAAGTTGAATCAGCAAGTACCATTGTCACGATGGCCTTTGGCCCAGTTGGACCAAGACATTTTGAAGATCAAAGGCTCAACGTCCTGTCCACACTGGACGTCGCCTCCGGGTTCTGGACAATCCCTGTCCACCCCGATGACCAACATAAGCTGGCATTCACCTTTGGCAAACGACAGTACACCTTCACATGGTGCCCCTTCGGCTATGCCAACTCGCCAGCCGAATTCAAAATTTTTCTTAACAAAGCATGCCCTGACGCCAGAGTCAGAGGCAACCTTGTCTACATAGATGATGTTTTAATGAAAAGCTCAAGTGTAGAAGACCACCTCAAGGAAATCGATCACGTCCTAAACCAGCTGACAACAGCAGGAGCTAAAATCGCCCTTCACAAAGGACAATGGTTCAAAACCAAGGTGAACTATGTTGGACTGCTTGTCGGAAGAAACGGCATCGAGCCACAATTTAACCTTGCCCAAGCAATCCAAAGCAATAAAGACACCAACTAACGTCTCTGAGCTACGAAGCTTTCTGGAAGTGTGCAATTACTCACGACAGTTCATCGAAAACTAAGCTGACGTCGCACGACCATTAACTTCCCTCCTAAAAAAGGATGAACCCTTTGTTTGGACGAAAGCCCAGGACACAGCTATGAGCCAGCTAAAACAGTGCCTGTGCTCTGCTCCATGCCTTGCCTACCCAGACCCAGGAAAATAATTATATTTGGATGCTGGATTCTCTAATCAGTGCCTCAGCGCAGGCCTATACCAGCTCCATGACAAAGACAAGCGAGTGGTCGCTTATGCCAGCAAAACGTTGCTTCCCCCAGAATGCAAGTATTCAAACTGCTAAAAAGCTTTACTTTGCACTGTGTGGGCCATCCAGCGTTTCTCTAATTACATCGGCGCACAGAAAGTCATCATCGAGACTTGTCAACAGCCAGTCACCTTCCTCAACAGTCAACGAATCAGAGATGGTGTGGTGACCAATGTACGCATAGCTACCTGGCTAATGACACTCCAAGGATGGGACGTTGAGGCAAGATATGCCCAAAACTATAAATCCTCACCTCAATCATCGCAATATGCAGAAATAGCAGCGATCCTCATCACCCTACAACTGGCTGCATCCCACAACATCAAAGAACTCCTCATCTGTACCGACTCGAACTATGCCCGTCCAAGCTTCACCTGCCATTTAACTGGATGGAAACGGAATGGATTCAAGACAGCTAACAACAAGCCTGTCAAGCACCAGGAATTCTTCCAAGCAAGCGACGCCATCGTCACTGAATATGACATGATCGTTTATTGGAAAAAATTCAGAGGTCATTCACATCAACCAGGACAAGACAAAGACTTAAATGACCAAACCGATGCCCTCGCAGAGTCCTGGACATTTCATGCCCTCCCACCCAACCCATCAGTGGGAGCAGTAACCCGCCGCCAGCACGCCACTGGCACGCACACCCCTGCATCCTCCCATATTGCCCTATCACCTCAGTTTGCTGCTGATGAGCTCCTCACCCTCCAAACTGCGGATTTGTCACTACGAACTATGGCAGTTCTATGAACCATGGCAGTTCTAAAACATAGCAGGATACGTAAAAGGATGCCTGGTGTGTTGTCAGTTCCAACCGGCAAATTCAAACCACCGAGCACCACTGCAAAGGAAAGGAATGACCTTTCCATGGTCGGACCTCCAAATAGACTGGATAGGACCCCTGCCATGGTCAACACGGGGTAACAAATACTTCCTCACCGTGGTTTGTGAATTCACAAAGTGGATAGAGTGCCTCCCAGCTCCAAATGATACAGCAGAAACAACAGCCTGCCTGTTAATGAACCACATCTTCTCGAGATTTGGACTGCCTTTAAGGGTCAACTCTGACCGCGGAACCCACTTCACTGCCAAAATCATGCAGAAAGTGTGGAAACTCCTGGGTATACAGGCCAAGCTCCATATAAGCCATCACCCAATTTCCTCCGGTCAAGTTGAAAGGGCTAACAGGACAGTGGTCAGCATGTTGAAGAAGTATGTAGCAACCAATCAAAAGTATTGGGCTATTAAACTTCCTCTGGTACTGATGGCTGCTCGCCCTCACCAGTCTACCGGAGTACCCCCATTCACATTGATGACAGGGGGAAACATGACGCTACTGCTACACCTGCTGTACCAACCTGGTGGACTGAACCTCGTCACCGCCTACTACGAATGAAAGGCCTCTCTCCATGAGCTCAATATTGGAGACAAGGTGTGGTACTACAGCAGAACGCTCCCCATCGCCTGTCAAAGAAGTTCCTACCACACTGGACAGAACCCCATGAGTTTGTAGACAAGCTCTCGCCTGTTGCCTATCGAATCAAAATCAGACAAGGATGCAGCGAGCCAGTCCTTCGATGGGTCCATCGAAACTAGATAAAGAGGCACCAGGGCTCGGGTGCCTCAGATGACAGGAAAAGGGGGAAGATCAAACCCACTGACACAGACCGACCACCATATGCTCTGCACCACACAAACATAAGTACTGTCATTTTAGGAAAACACATAGCAACCTTGCTTAGTGTAATAAATCTATGATGCTATTATTTCAGCTCCGGGGAATCATTAGCTTACAGATAAAATATTGCTTGATTAAAGTAATATTAATCTTTGACTTATGATTTATACTGTATTAACGATTTGTCCAGCGATCACTAACATCGGTATATCTTTAACAATTTAGTTTATTTTGCTTTCGTGGCCAACAATAAACAAAATAAAGGGTTTTATACCATTTGAGCGAGGTAATACGATCTTTTGGCAGTAAGTTTGAACAAGGAAATCACATCTCAAGACAGTTCTTTATAAATTAAACAAGGTTTATCTACTAACTGCTATTCTACGGTACATGATCTAACCTAATAAAAACACATAAACATACACACACACACACATTCTGTGGTCTTGTGAGTAATGTTAGGATAAAGTGTAAAATAGCCCTCTTTGCTATTTCATAACTGAGATCACAAGGAAGATCACGAAAAAGGACGCTGCCCTCTTTTCTGCATTCAGATCTATTCACCAGTTCAGTTAGGATAGAAACTTAGTTTGAATACTTGCGTTGATTAAGCAGGCCGGATCTCTTATTTCGTTCCACGTGGTAACTTCGTGTTTTCACGGAGGTCTCTGATGCTCGAGTTTTGTCGCATGTGGTTACTTAGGGAACTCTTCGATGGCTTTGTTGCTGCTGCGTGACGTCACCGGGAAAGCCCTATCTTGCGCTTGATGGTCTTTGTTCTGTGTTGAGATTGAAAGCGTTGTTGAGCTGCTGGTTCTGCGGTGTTACGGCTTTATGAAGTCTTGGATTCGCTTAGCTAGTTGGTCTCAGCCCGATGTTAAATGCGAGTGTCCAGCGAAGCTTCCAGGTTTGTCAGCGAGCGAGCAAGTTGAAGAGCGAGGATGAAAGAGAGAGATTCAAAGCTGCGTTGGTCGTTTTAAGCGGCACTAGTTTGGATACGCCCCGGCGGCTGTCCCAATCAGATTGTCCATGTTTTTGGGACATATCATTTTGAAACTTCCATGTGACGAAAAATAAGAGTTTTAATACTTATGTAAAGTGTTATCACATGTTTACCCATTTATAATTATCACCAAATCTGTTGTACCATTGATTCAAAATAATCATGACAGTCTCTTTGAATCTAAATACGTTGCAACTTTACAGAGAACATTAATCCGTTATAGATTAAGAAAAATAGCATGTGATACCCTATACAGGTTAAGGCACAGATTAAAGCATTCCACATCCTAAATAATCACATTCATACCAAGCATATGAAAGGCAGAGTACAACATTAATATCCATATTGTTTCTTGAGTTGATGGTTTTAATGGCTACGGCCACTAGGGATCTTCTCAAAATTCTCTATACAGATTGAGTCCCTTTGTTCTCCGACGAAAACCGCTCGCTCGGTGCTGGATCAGGAGGGGAGAGGGGCTTTATATCCAGACAGATAGGCGACTTGAAGAGTTAGTGACGGTAGGTCAGGTGACAGTCTCACTTCTTGCAGTGAGAGGATGAAGAGTAATTCATACTGTCTGTTTTTAATCTCTGCGTGTGTGTCTCCATGCCGACGTGGCATTACATTAGACCCAACACTTACTCTCTCCTCCGCTGGACTGCTTGGACCAACCTCTAGTAGAGAGGAGTTACTCCACACACGTGACACTCATTTATGGCCTCACCTCATTCGATGTCCTTGTGTCTCTTTTTTTTTTATTTTTTTTTATATAAAAAAAATCTCATTTTGTGTTTTTCCTTTTTCCTCCCTCACTATGATCTCCTTTCCCCTCTAGTCCCCTCACCAGGGAACTCCCTTAACCAATCCTTAAATCCAGGCCCTGAAATTGAGATTGACTCAATAAAGTCGTCGTAACTCGTTGTGAAAACCGTTATCAACTGATCGAGACAACCCGCCAAATCATGACCGACAAGCTACGCAAAGTAAGTTCCTTGATTGACAACTTAGCCATGAGTAGGACTCTACACTACTTGATACCTCTTAGCCTTGTCCAAAACATCCTAAATTTGGCCACTGCGGGCCCTGCTAGTCCCATCCAAACCTATCTCGCCTTTTCCCTGGATAGCGCCATTCCCTTGTACGTAGACCCGGAAGCAGGTGACTTGGCCTTTCTTCTCATTTGGCCCATTATCGACGCTAATAATATTTACCGGCTTAAAGATGTTGTGAATGTGGGATTTTGGCAAGGGAACACCTATGTCAAAATCCACACTCCTAAAGTCGTTGCCTATCACGATAACAACGAGTAGTTGTATCTGGCCCCAAACCCAAAGATGTGTACGCTCACTAAGGACAGCTGTGAGATGTGAGCTACTCTCACATACGATCAACACGACACCACCATGCGCATTATTCTGCCCAACCAAACTTTATAGATCACTGTCCCTAAGGGTTCGATATTGGCGAGTTAGCATTGTATCACCTTACCGAAGACGAGTATCGGGCTGAAATCGAAATCTCACCCTTCTTCAAACAGCATTCCTTTGTCCTCAATCCAGAACTGGAAGAAAGGATCAAGGAAGAAGGAACGCAACTTATTGATTTGACACCTGTTGACACAGTTTTAGAAGCTATTGCTCGCCTTCTGCCCGCTGGCGCGCCAATTATTCGATCTTGATCTGCCGCTGACACAGCACTTTGCATCTCTACTATTGTAGGATATGTTGACTTTGAAACTGGCCTTTCTCCTACACAAGCGAGTTGATGCCGTTCAAGAGTCTTTCAACAAATGCACGTCAGACATCCGGCGCCTTTTCCGACGTGATAAAACTGTCCAAAAACCCGAACCAGAGAACTCGACCAACCTGATTGAGATCATGCCTATACCGCCTCGTCGAACTCCTAACAATTAAACCAATCGTAATGACCCAATTGCCAATAATCCTAAACAATGCATCCCTACGTCTTCTCAAGTTTCTAACCTGTTCATTCCCAAATTACCCTACACCAGGACTCAGTCAGTGATGGAGATGTTGTTTGTGTCTTGTGTGTGCCTGCTCTCTTGTGTCTTGTGTGTGCCTGTTCCAGTGCCCGCCGATGTTCCATTGGGAACATCACCGAGCCAAAGGGGGATGTATAGGACTTGAGGGGATAGGCCCACATTACCACGGGCTCTTACACATCAAAGGAACCTGATAAGGTTATTTTGTTTAACATTTGCGAGTCATAAATGGCAATCAACTCTAAAGTGGTGCCGCTCTGTCCCAAGGACTCCCTTTGCTAATCTCTGTAAAGTACACATGAAGAGAGAGATTTATAGCGCCACCTCCTTGCGCAAGCTAAGAACTGAATTTCAGTGTTGTTTCTGACTGGCTAACCATAAATAAACACTGAAGTAACTTCTTATCTTGAGAATAGGACAGCATCTGCACACACTTCCGGGATCCCCTGATCGGTTAATGCCTAAATGTATGATTTAATCAACAACAAGGGATATACGTTGACGGACGCTCACCAGATTCCCAAGACGTGACTTTCTCATGACCCCAGAACACTTCCTTTCCATCATCGGGCAATCCAGGGAATGCGCGCTCTCTCTCTCTTTAGCAGACAAGGAAACTCAAATCCACAGAGGATTGCCAAAAGGACAAATAATAATCGCTGCTGCTATTAAAACAATACACTCAAGAAACAATATATATTAATGTTGTACTCTGTCTTTTATAAGCTTGCTGTGTAATGGAACCGATGGTATTTTCTTAACCTGTGACGAATTACTGTTCCCTGTAAAAGGTATAACCTGTTTGGATTCATGCAGATGGTCGTGAGAAATATGAATCAGTGGTGCAACAGATTTGGTGATATTATAAATGGGTAAGCATGTGATAACACTTTACATAAGTATTAAACTCGTATTATTCTTCACATGGAAGATCACAGAGTAGATTTGGTATGTCCCAAAAGACATGGGCGGGGCTCCGGCCCCACAAGAACAATCTGAATGGGACAGCCGCCCGTGGGTGGACCCAAATCTAGCTGTTTTAAAATGAACAGCACAGCTCTTAGTGTGTCTGCTCTCACTCAGCCGCCGGGATTCCCTCAGTCATCCGAAGGAAACACGCGGAAAAAACAGCTGTCCTTCTCAACTCAAAGCAAGTAGACCGAACAAATCTCTATCCTTACTGAACTGATGAATTGATCTGTATGTAGAAAAGATACCAAAGTCTCTGCTTGTGATCTTCCTCTAGTTAAAGTTACGAGATAGCAAAACAGTGCTAGACTTTAACTTTCTTCTAACAGCAAAACTCCGAATGTGTGTGTGTGTATGTAACAATATGTGTTGTTTATGTGTTTTATTAAGTTTAGTCCATGTATTGTAGAATAACAGTTAGCAAATAAACATTGTTTCATTTATAAAGAATGATGTCTTGGGCTGTGTGATTTTCAAGTTTAAACTATTTGCCATAGATCGTGTTACCTAGCTCAAAATTATATAAAGTACTAATTTTGTTTATTTTTATCGTTGGCCATGAAGCAAGATAAACAAAATTGTTCAAGATATACTGATGTTAATGGCCCCTGGACGAGTCGTTAATAAAGTATAAATCATAAGTTAAAGATTAATATCACTTTAATCAAAGCAATATTGAATCTTTAATAAATGATTCCCCAAAGCTGAAATAATAGGTTCTAGATTTGTTACATCAGTGTGTCATTATTGACTATTAACAGCAATCAGAGTGAATATCTGGAAATATCAGTGTATGTCCGGCAATCAGAGTATCGACGTATATTACATGCAAAGCTATTTTTATTCACCTACTCAAATTATTATTATTGTATGTTTTAGTGGTCAAATAAATCACTTATATGATGTCAAAGATTCTGTCTATAATACTTGTATAATTGAAAAACATACAGTGGTATGTAATTTGACTAAAATATTTTAATAGTTTGTAGAACTCTTCAATACATTTGGTAAATAAATATTTTTCCTCAAACGTGGGGTGGGGGGCTATAAATAGTCTCAGGAACATTTTTCATGGTATCTTCTTCAGATTTATTTTTCTTCTTCAGACATGACTTTCAACCCATTACTTTTCTGGATTGCTCCAGGACTCATTTCATGTATTTTTAAATGAAATATATATATATATTGTTTTATTTATTTAGTGTGTTACACTTTTTCCAAGGCACTTCAGTCTCTATAACTTTTTATCTTTTTGAGCATTATCAACTCTGGATGATGGATAGTAATGATCAAGGGATCTTCTTCGCAAAGATACCAAAATTGGGTGTGTAGCACACTGAAGTCAGCAATTGTTATCATTTTAAGTTAGGTAGTCCTTTTTCAACTGTGAGTCCAAAAATGGGGAGTACTGGCTAACAGGTTAAGAGAAGGATGCTTTGGGTCTTATAATGATTTACTGCTAGATTCTGCTTTGCTCGCAGCTTTCTATGGTTTTCTCAGAGGTGGTGAGTTTACCACACACTGATACTTTTATTCCATCACAAGACCTCACCATTTCTAATGTAACCATTTATTCTCACCACTTCACCATACATCTAAAGTGTTCTAAAACAGATAAAAACAAGGAAGGCACAGTAATTTTTATTTCTGAATTTGACTCAGTTTTTTTGTCCTTTTGTCCCATGCTGGCCTACTTTAAAAGCCATCCACAAGCTGGTCTGCAGGACCCATTGTTTTCCACAGAGGAAGGAAAACCTATGGCCAGAGCCTTGTTTGCCTCCCGTCTCCGTCTTCTCTGCCAATACTCTGGTCTTTCTCCCTAACGTTACACAGCTCATTCTCTGCGCATAAGTGCTGCTATGACAGCAGCTTCCTTATATCCTGTCTCTACCTTGAAGGCCATGGGGTGATGGTCTTCAGTTGCTTATGAACTTTACCTCCGACCTGACGCTCCAGCCATCCTTGGAGCTCAAAAAGCTATGAGTGCAGCTCTCTAATCTGTGGTTTAAAATAAAAAGGTATGGCTTCAGTAGCTGTTGGGTGTGTTATTTGTAAATATGTATTATTCTATCTTCATTCTTATGCTGACTTCACATGGTTAATTTAGCTATTGTTAAGCAGTAAATTGGCTTCCGGCAATGCTCATTTGAATCCTTTGCTGGCTCTTTAGCAGGAAGAGCCAGAGAGGATTGCCTGGTATGGTTGTTGTGTTTTTTTGTGCTACTCTCCTATTCCTAAAATTGCCCTTGAATTAGCTGCTGTTTCGCTGTCTTGGCTTTCATGGAGCTCATGAAAAGGACAGATAACTTGGAACAGAGCCATACCTACAAATTTAACTTTAGTAAATGTGCCAATACACGTTTATTTAAAGGCTTGTCTGTGGTATTCTGTTTTGACTTAAGAGATCTTGACTGAACTACAGTTTAAAAGCAAAGGATAGGATACACAGAAAAATACATCATAACACATATCTTAACACTCAGGTAACTATCAATGTTATATTATTAATATAATATTATATAATGCCACAGCAATATGGCTGCCCGTTGCTCCGAGTGTGTGTTCACGGTGTGTGTGTGTGTTCACTACTGTGTGCGTGCACTTGGATGGGTTGCAGAGCACAAATTACGAGTATGGGTCACCATACTTGGCAACACGTCACGTCACTTTCACTTATTATAACATTTTTTAAAACAACCCTCATTATGTAACAAACACAGGCCGATATATTTTTAACTGTAAATAAAATGTATCCATGTCTGGAGGCTGAGATGAGACTTGGAAAATATTGAGCCACTTCGGATGTTCTTGCTGTATGATTTACTGGGGCATTTATCTCGACACACCCTAGCAGAGGAAAAAATAATTAAAATAAGCATGCCAACTTCACAACACCAAAAATATTTAAAAATGCAATACTTTCAAAGCAAATGCATAGTTTAAAGACTGGTGATATTAATAAAAACACTCTTGTTTTTAAAATAATTATTTTATAATTAAATACATATTTGATGAAATAAAAAATTAAATTCGTTTTAATAATAACATACTACTAATTATTATTTTAGATGTCAATATTATTATTTGTATGTATTTTAATATTTTTGTTCACGTCAGATGGAATAACCTTTAGTACTTTTTATGTCATTAAACCCATTTTTACAGAATAATATATATATATATATATATATATATATACATAAATATATACAGTGCTCAGCGTAAATGAGTACACCCCCTTTGAAAAGTACAATTTTAAACAATATCTCAATGAACACAAAAACTATTTCCAAAATGTTGACAAGACTAAGTTTAATATAACATCTGTTTAACTTATAACATGAAAGTAAGGTTAATAATATAACTTAGATTACACATTTTTCAGTTTTACTCAAATTAGGGTGATGCAAATATGATTACACCCCACAACAAAAACTACTAAATCTAGTACTTTGTATGGCCTCCATGATTTTTAATGACAGCACCAAGTCTTCTAGGCATGGAATGAACAAGTTGGCGACAATTTGCCAGGTCTATCTTTTTCCATTTTCCAAGAATGACCTCTTTAAGAGATTGGATGCTGGATGGAGAGTGATGCTCAACTTGTCTCTTCAGAATTCCCCATAGGTGTTCGATTGGGTTCAGATCAGGAGACATACTTGGCCACTGATTCCCTTTCACCCTGTTCTTCTTCAGAAATCCAACAGTGGCCTTAGATGTGTGTTTAGGATCATTGTCATGTTGGAAAAGTGCACGACGACCAAGGACACGGAGTGATGGTAGCATCTTCTCTTTCGGTATAGATCAGTACATTTGTGAATTCATGATGCCATCAATGAAATGCAGCTCCCCGACACCAGCAGCACTCATGCAGCCCCACATAAGGACACTGCCACCACCATGTTTCACTGTAGGCACCATGCATTTTTCTTTGTATTCCTCACCTTTGCGACGCCATACAGTTTTGAAGCCATCAGTTTCAAAAACATTTATCTTGGTCTCATCACTCCAGAGTATAGAGTCCCAGTAGTCTTCATCTTTGTCAGCATGGGCCCTGGCAAACTCTAGGTGGGCTTTTTTGTGCCTGGGCTTTAGGAGAGGCTTCTTTCGTGGACGGCACCCATGCATGCCATTCCTCTGCAGTGTACGCCGTATTGTGTCACGGGAAATAGTCACCCCAGTTTGGCTTTCTACTTATTTAGATAACTGCAGTGAACTTGCATGTCGATTTTCTTCAACCCTTCTCATCAGAAGACGCTCCTGACGAGGTGTTAACTTCCGTGGACGACCTGGACGTCTCTGTGAGATGGTTGCTGTTCCATCTTTTTAAAATGTTTGTATCACTTTTGCTACAGTATTCTGACTGATAAGTAAAGCTTTGCTGATCATCTTGTAGCCTTCACCTTTCTTGTGTAAATAAATTATTTTCTTTCTCAGGTCTTATGACATTTCTCTTCCATGTGGTGCGATTGCTGACAGCATGAAATGGGAAGGGGTTTTCTTTAAGTAACACCCTTTTATAGTCAACTGTCACCTGTGTAATGAATTATTAGACTCACCTGTGGTTGAATTCTTGTTAAATTAGACATTTGTGGTCTAAAATGTAGCTTTGCTCCAGAGACTTTCAGTGGGGTGTACTCATTTTTGCATCACCCTAATTTGAGTAAAACTGAAAATGTTGTTCTCTAAGTTATTTTATTAACCTTACTTTCATGTTATAAGTTAAACAGATGTTATATAAAACTTAGTCTTGTCAACATTTTGGAAAATGTTTTTGTGTTCATTGAGATATTGTTTAAAATGTTACTTTTCAAAGGGGGTGTACTCATTTACGCTGAGCACTGTATATATATATATATATATATATATATATATATATATTTTTTTTATTTTTTTTTTTAAGTTAGATACAAAGATTACAATTATTTTATCAATGCAGCTGTATTACTTTTCCAGTTGTCAGTGTTTAATAGGTAAATAAATGTTATAAAATATTTTTAGATAAAAATATATCTCAAATGAAATTCGTCACTGTAGAAATGTGTGTGTTTACTTTTTTAAAGTTGTAATCATTATAACATCTGCTTAACTAATAGTGAAGCAAATAGGGTTACATTCTCAACATTGAACTGAGCAAATCAATTACTACTAAATATTTAATTTAAAAATTAATAATATAAAAAATAAAATCTACATATTATATTACATACATAGATTAATATACTGAATATCATTTGAAACATCATTGCTCTAATTCTCATGGCATTGCAATTTTACACATTACATTTTAAACAATAATGGCAATGGTACTAAAGTAGGCATTATAAATTGAGACAGAGGAGAGACCCGCTGAATAAGATGAGAAACACTGTAATAGTAATAATGAGCATGGGATAATATAGCTTTTCTTACCATGCAGCTTCTTTTTTGTTGTAGAAGTCCCTGAATTTCATGATGTGGTGGCATGATGGGCTGTGCATGTAAATCATAAACTGATTTATTTTTCCAGCAGGACTTGGCACCTGCCCACACTGCCAAAAGCACCAAAAGTTGGTTATATGACCATGGTGTTGGTGTGCTTGACTGGCCAGCAAACTCACCAGACCTGAACCCCATATAGAATCTATGGGATATTGTCAAGAGGAAAACGAGAAACAAGAGACCAAAAAATGCAGATGAGCTCAAGGCCACCATCAAAGAAACCTGGGCTTCCATACCACCTCAGCAGTGCCACAAACTGATCACATCCATGTGACCCTGATTTCACTTGTATGGCTGCTGAGAGCTATTAGCTTTGGTTAACAGCATAATTTATTTGCAACATTGGCTCTGCCCATGCTTTTGCAAAATGTGTCAAAACTGACTATAGGTATGATTGGAATTTTCCAAGTGAAATGATCACTAGAACTGCAACTCTGCATTTTATGTGCTTTCAGCTCATATGACAAATATAATGGCTGATTTTAGCATTGTAAATGCTTTGTTTATCACTTTGTTTTTCACTTTTTCACTTTCACTTCATACCTTTTTCAGAGCAACAGTGTGACAGGCATGAAAGAAATGCTACAGGGATAGACTTACCTATTTTCCAGTGACATCTGCTGTAAAAGCTCTGTAGTAAAGTAGCTCAAAAGGGAAATATTTATAATGAATTATAACTGGTTATAATTAATAATGAATATTTAGATTAGATCTTAGAATTAACTGTACCAGAATCGATAATACAATTATTTGATCTGTCCATTCACTGAACAGACAATATATTTATCAATTCTAGGAAATATTATTTTCCTGACCAAGGAACAGTTTTTGGCGATTTGTGCAGTAGTAGCAGTAGTTTTGCATTGAGCAAATCGTGAGCAGGACACAGAGACAATAAATTGTGAATATAAGGGATTTAATAAATGGGATTATAGCTAATGTACAACTAAATTAATAAAAATACATATATACAGACTGAAAGATATGTAAGGAAGATAAAGAGAAGTGCAAAAAAATGGCAGTATTTCACATCAATTAACCACAACCTAATTATAATCATCAGATAATCAAAATTCACCTTAAAAGGGGGCTCAAACTTAAACACGCATCTAAATAGTTGTAAACATTACTTGAATTGCATTTGTTACTGTACACGAGTCCTGATGCTGTAGACAAGAGGTTCTTGATGAGTTCTTTATGAGTGAGATGGAGATTTTCCTCTGGTTCTTCTGAAGATAGGAAAGTCCACAGCGAGTTGACAAAGTTACTTGAAGATAAAACTGCATAACAAAACTGCAACTTCAAAGCATAGTAAAAATGGTATGATGCATTTCACGATCACATAGTGCACATTGTTTGAGAAATAAAGAGAATATCAATTTGATACCAAGAAAGAAACCTTTAGAAGATATTTAAGCAGAGATGCACTCAAACACTTGAATATAGGCATTTATAGTCTAACTAATACATATAAAGATTTGTAACTAGGCTAAAACTATAGGGGAACATACATACAACACATGCATATACATTTCTGACCGCTTATACATGGCCTAAATAAAGAAAAAATCTTTATGTGTGTGTGTGATGTGTATTGTGTTTGTGGAGGTAAGTCCACTGGTCTAGTCAGGCCGTTGATGCCTTGCACTGGGGGTCATTTACTTCCCTTTGGAATGTGTTTTAAACCTTTAGGCGCCAGGGTTTTTTGAAAAAAATGCTGGATTTCGGCATCAAGATTTCAAAAGCTTGTGGCTTGAAAGGGGTTAAAGATAGAGATCTACTGTAAATAAAAAAAATGTTGGGCATGAGAAAACATTTATGTGGGGCGTGAATATACTCATCTAATTTGCATATTATGACGTCATCGTGGGGCGGACCTCTTACATTTCATAATATTCAGAAAATAGTAGATATTGAATTGAAGTTAGAACTTATTGGCAGGTTTTTTTATTTTTTTTATCCTAATTACAAATGATCAGAAAATAGGAAACCAACAATAAAACAGGAGAAAGTCCAAAATTATTACTACATTACTATACAGTAGTAAAACGCATGTGAACAGTAGCCTACTTTTTTATCAGTTCATCAGTTATATTCAGGAAATAATAGATATTGAATGGTTGTTTGAACTTATTTGCAGGTTTTTTTAATCTTTTTATCCTCATTACAAATGATCAGGAAAAGAGGAAATAACAGTAACACAGGAGAAAGTAGTAAATTATTACTATATTACTGTGCCATACTAAAATACATGTGCCTATTTTTTGATCAGTTGACCAGCTATCTGCCCAATCAGATATCTAGGTAACAGTTTATAGTTCTTGAGAGTATGGTACCTCTTATTGCATGGCACAGCGCAAAGACCTAACATTACCCAACACTGACTGCACCTGTAATGTCTGCCGGCTGCACTTTGAGCACACACGATCAGGGAAAAAAGACGCAATCTGGGGCGATCATCAGCAACGCAAAGCCTCTCCTATGGACACTAAGACCATGTCCACCACTGCCACCCCCATCCCCCTTGGGCAAAGGGCCGAAATTATCACTTGTTTGTGCTTTGTGAACACTTTCGCCAAGTTCGGCGGCACCATTGCGCAGCAGAGATGTACCAGGAGAAGCGCGAGCATTAGACGGCCGATTGTCATTTCCAAAACTCAAATATTCCCATTCAAATCAAATCAAATCAAATCAAATCACTTTTATTGTCACATCACCACAGCACAAGTGCCTTGGTGAGTGAAATTCTTACGAGCGTGCTCCAGACAGTGCAAAAAAATAAATAATTACGTATGGACAGTACATATTTACAGACTGTACAGAAGACAATGTGCAAAATACACATACATATACTCAGTACACATAGTGTACTATAAAGACATACTTAGTTATCAACTACACATTATACACCGTATGTACACATCTACATTATGTACACTATCTATACATTATGTAGTCTATACATAGTAATAATGTGAAGGTGCAACAGATTATAAATTAACAGCAGATTGGTTGAGCAGCAGATAGTTGTGCAAAGGTGCAACAGATTATGCATATGCAGTGTCGTGGATGTGCATTGTATGGTGTCCAGTGATAGCAGATAGGTTGTGTTAGTGCAGTGTGTGCGTGTAGTCCAGTTGAACTTTGTTAAAGTGCAGTGCATGGCATGTTGTGTGAGTGGGAGTGTGATGTAGGTGAGTTATTTCTGACTGTTCATTAGGCTTATAGCCTGAGGGAAAAAGCTATCCCTCAGTCGGCTAGTGCGGGATCGGATGCTGCGGAGACGTCTCCCTGAGGGCAACAGAGAGAGCAGACTGTGGGACGGGTGGCTGGAGTCTTTGACAATCCTCCGGGCTTTCCTTGTACACCGCCTGGTGTAGATATCCTGGAGGGAGGGAAGCTCACCTCCAACAATGTGGCGGGCAGTTCGCACGACCCTTTGCAGAGCCCTGCGGTTGCCAGCGGTGCTGTTTCCAAACCAGGCGGTGATGCAGCCGGTCAGGATGCTCTCCACAGTGCAGGTGTAGAAGGATCTGAGGATTCTGGGGCTCATTCCAAACTTCCTCAGCCGTCTCAGGAAGAAGAGACGCTGATGTGCCTTCTTCAGCACTGCATCTGTGTGAGCAGACCATGTGAGATACTCAGTGATGTGAACGCCGAGGAACTTAAAGCTGCTCACCCGCTCCACAGGTGTCTTGTCGATGGTGATGGGTGTGTGTTCTCTGCTCTGTCTCCTGTAATCCACCACCAGCTCCTTGGTCTTGTCGATGTTGAGTGAGAGGTGGTTCTCCTGACACCATTTAGTCAGGGTACTCACCTCCTCTCTGTAGGCTGTCTCATCGTTGTCGGTGATCAGGCCTATCACCGTTGTGTCATCAGCAAATTTGACGATAACGTTGGAGCTGTGTGTTGCTGTACAGTCGTGTGTGTACAGGGAGTACAGGAGTAGGCTGAGGACGCAACCCTGCGGTGCACCAGTGTTGAGGATCAGGGGAGATGATGTGTTGTTGCCCATTCTGACCACCTGACTTCTGCCTGTCAGGAAGTCCAGGATCCAGCTGCACAGAGATCTGTTCAGTCCTAGAGTCTGGAGTTTCGCAACCAGTGTGGCAGGCACTATGGTGTTAAATGCCGAACTATAATCCACAAACAGCATCCTCACATAGGTGTTCTTATTTTCCAGGTGGGAGAGAGCAGTGTGCAGGGTGAAGGCAATAGCATCGTCTGTGGAACGGTTACTGCGGTATGCAAATTGTAGTGGGTCCAGTGAAGCAGGCAGCACAGAGCAGATGTGTTCTCTGACGAGCTTCTCAAAACACTTGCTGAAGATGGGGGTCAGAGCAATGGGCCTCCAGTCATTCAAGCATGTGATTTTATTTTTCTTCGGCATGGGCACAATGGTGGATTTTTTGAAGCATGCGGGAACCACAGACAGAGAGAGGGACAGATTGAAAATATCTGTAAAAACCCCGGCTAGCTGGAAAGCGCATGCTTTGATCACACGGCCTGGTATACCATCTGGGCCCACAGCTTTACGGATGTTCACCCGTTTGAAGGATCGGGTTACATCCGCGACAGAAAGCGTGAGTGGACTCACCTCTTCTGCAGCAGCCGCGGAAGCGCTCTCTGTGTGGGCGGTGTTATCAGCCTCGAACCGAGCATAAAAGGTGTTGAGCTCGTCCGGTAGAAAGGCAGCAATGTTCACAGTAGCTGGTTTATTCCCTTTAAAGTCTGTGATGTTGTTAATGCCCTGCCACATGCTGCTTGGATTATTGTTGTTGAAATGTTCTTCAACTTTGTTTTTATATGTTCGTTTGGCTGCTTTGATGGATCTCCTGAGATCGTAACTGGCTTGTTTCCGATCGTCAGAGTTTCCGGATTTAAAGGCAGATGTCCGCGCTGACAAGGCTGATCGAACATCGCTGTTAATCCACGGTTTTTGGTTGGGGTAGATACGAATTGTTTTGGTCGGAACTACATCATCTATACACTTCCTGATGAAACATGTTACGGAATCTGAATACGCCTCTATGTCGTCGTCAGACGCTGCCCGGAACATGTCCCAGTCCACGTGATCAAAACAGTCCTGAAGTGTAGCGTCCGATTGGTCCGACCAGCATTGTATTGTCCTGAGGGCGGGTGCTTCACGTTTAAGTTTCTGCCTATAAGCAGGCAGGAGCAGAACGGAAGAGATGATCCGATTTGCCGAAAGGTGGGCGGGGGAGGGACTTGTATGCGTCCCGGAAGGGGGAGTAACAATGGTCGAGTGTACGATCTCCACGCGTGTTGATGGTGACGTGTTGAAAGTATTTTGGAGCTATTGTTCTGAAGTTGGCTTTATTAAAGTCCCCCGTGATAATAAAAGCTGCATCTGGGTGCGTGGTTTCCTGCTCACTTATATTCCTGTACAGTTCCTTGATTGCCTGGTCTGTGTTGGCTTGGGGGGTATATAAACAGCCGTGATTATGATCGCTGTAAATTCCCTCGGTAGCCAGAATTGTCGACACAGAAGCGTATGAAATTCCAGATCAGGGGAGCAGAAGGATTTTATAGAGTGACAGAGTTAGACTCCGCGAATAACATTTGCAACACATCCTCACAGTACAACTTTTTATTAGTAATTTGGCGATTTTCTCTCACAAATCTTACAATTTACTCACACGCTATGAACTGAATTGCTTCCGCATCAATGACATGATAGATCACTTGCTCTGCTATTTTCTCGAACACTTTGAATAGGAACATGACGTAATTTTGGTCTAGAATCGAAGTACTACATGTCTTCCATCTAGTGGCAGGGAATACAAATGCGATATTGCACCATATTAGAAACTACAGTCTATTTAATGAATTATGATGTCTTGTCACAATTTTGCGACTTTGGCGCTTAGAGGGTTAAGTCCGAGGGAAGACAAGAGAGCTGATCTGTTTTGCATCTTTTTGATAGTGGGGGAAAACCACTGGCAATTTAGCACCCATATAAATGTAGAATGTGGTACCAGGTCTGTAATTTATATTCAAATTTCAAAAGGCTAAAAGGGTCTTTTAAAATATAAAGCCCCAACGATCATCACTGATCCAAAGCAAACGCTACAGAATCCCCCCTTTTGGCTGGCAAGCGTGTTGATGAGCCACTGATTTCCCACAATCTCTGCTTGTGTTTCTGTGACTTGTGCATGAGGCTTGGCCTCAGTGTCTCTCTATGCATGGGTTTTAACCCGCAGGTATCCTTCAGTGTTGTCTCGGAGGAAGGGCTTGCTGGGGCAGAGAGAGTGAATGTCTTTGATCAGGGTACACATGCGTAGGTTTGGGGCTAGGTATAACTGTGTGTCAGTCGTGGTAGGCCACCACATCTGGGGGTGCGTATCTTGATGTGAGTGTTCCCTTGCCAAAATCCAACATTGACAATGTATTTGAGTCTGTAAATATTGTCAGATTCAACGATTGGTAAATTCAGAAGAAACGCCATCTCGCTCTGCTCTCCGTCGACATGTAGCAGGATGGAGCCTCCCATGGAGTAGGCAAGGTGGGCTTGGAGAGAGTCAGGTGGATGAGCAGTAGCAGAGGATAACACTCTTTGTACTAGGCTCAGGGGCACCAGATATGGGAGAATTATATCCATGGTTAAGCTGTTGATGGAGAAGCTCAACTCACAGAGCATGTCAGACATCAATGTGGTGACCAGATTAGTTTGGGCAATTTACAATTACAATACAATTTAACTGTTTCATGGAGTTCACAGTTTGGTTCATCAGGACACTGTGATTGTTAAGAACCACCAATATGCCCTTTAATGATTTGCCTGAACACTGGTCACTCCCAGGTTGAATAGGGTTACAACAGCAGCAGCAGTTCAAAGCCCATAGGAATTGTTTGTTATGCCCTTATGTCCGCTTAGCTCTGCTTGGGTGACAGTCATTTTATTCAACTGAGTGAGCATGTGTTTGATATCAGCTTCTGCATGAGCAGTGCTATTTTCAGTCCACTGGGCACCTGCCCAACTGTAGTGTGCAGCTGCCTGGGGATGATGTGTCCAGAAGATATTCCGAGGGTCAATTCGGACATACACTTTGTTTAAAAACAACAGCAAGGCCTAGTTAGCACTAACCCCCTCATATTTTCCTGTCAGCAGCCACGTGTCTCTTGATCTGGTTACGTTGGACCCATTTGAAAACTGGTTCTTTCTGTCCCCGGCTCAGTTTGATCCGGTATAAGACAGGAGAGAGTTTATCCTCAATTTCATGCCGTCCCGTCCAGTGTGGCAGAAACTTCTTTGACAGCCATTGAGAGGTTGTCTGAGGTGGCGGTGTGTAGTGGTAGTACCAGACCCTGTCGCCCACATCAGTTCTTTGTGTGACGCCTTCCAGTCTTAGTATGGTTTCTGGTCTTCTGCACTTTTTTGGAGTCGTTGTTGGGCAAAAGTAAATGTGGTTCTCAAACGCCGGTGTAGTTCATCAAGATATTGTTGAGTGGTGCAGGCGGTGACAATATTGAAGTCTCCTGGCTGGTGCAAGGGCAATGTCATTTGTCAGCCTGTCATTAGTTTGAAGAGAGGCACACCTGTTGACTCATGTGGAGTTGCTCTGATGGCCATGAGCACCAAGTTTCACATCCCAGTCCTTCTGGTTAGCAGAAATGCATTTTCTCAGCATGCTGACCACAGTCTGATTTGTTTGAGGCATCATTTCACTTATCATAACTGGCCGTATGCCACTTGTTTAGTGTCTCATAAGTGGCTCTTGTGTTGTGGTGTCCCGCACATGGTGCGCTGTGGGCATACATCAACAACACCCCCCTTTGGCACTGTGGCACCACAAGCCTTGGCGCAGTGAGGTCAGCAGGGACATACCATAGAATGTCGTCCATCACATGCAGCATGGGTTTCACATTGAGTAGTGCTTGTAGGGTCAGAGCATTAGCAAGCTGGGCAGGTGTGATAGGGTGGTTGGGAGGGTCAGAGAGGTAGTGAAGGATAGTCTGTATTGTGGGGTCAGAGGCTTGCATGTCAGCAATGTCGTTAGTGGAGATTTGATGTGCCAGCGTAAGCAGCTGTGAGGTGGGCATTGTGGTGGGTTGAGTTTGTTTGCTGCGGGTTATGGCTGTCATGTTAAGGGTGGGTGGGTGTGCTGGTGGAGACCATTACTTGCCGTATGGGGCACCTTATTTGGCTAGGGCATATGTTCGGTCATTGAGGTCCTTGTCTGGACCAGGTTGCTTCGAGTGTTCTTTCACTTTCTTCCAGTGGATGATCATATCATGTTCACTTGTGATGTATTCGCATGCCTGGAACAGGTGTTGAACTAGTTTGTTGTTTGCTGTTTTGAAGCCATTTAGTTTTCCAGTTTGGAAGATGGCATGTGAAGCTAAGTCTGGCGTAGTTGGAGTCTGTGCAGATTAGCAGTTCTCTGATGTTATGGGACGATGCTGTTTGCAGGGATATGATAATAGCTGCTATCTTGGCATATTGTGATGATTGTGGACCCAGTTTGAAGTCTTGTAGTGAGCATGGTCGATCATTGTGGGCTTTAGCATATCGTGCTTCCACGTTGCACCCCTGGAGGGCCATAAGCCACGTGGCTATGCTAGTGTTTGTGACCACCCCGTTGCAGATGCGCTGGCTGTTAAGAAATTTGACAAGCTGGTGACAGGTTTCTATGACAACTTTCTCTGCTCCGATGTAGTTGGAAAATCATTGGAGGGCCCATACATTACAGAGCAGGTCTGAGTATTTGCACTTTGGGGGAAGAAGAGTCTCATTGGCATATGCGACCACCCTTTTGTCCTGGTCATGCCTTTGGTATAGACCAGCACTGAGGCAGTGGCTGGAGAATACAGCTTTCAACTTTAACTACTTTTGTGGATCCGGGTAAGCCAGACATGGTAGACTGCATAGATGTTGTTTCAGTTCATCCGTGGCATTTTGCTGAGCATCTTTCCAGACAAATGGGCAGTCCTTTCTCAGGAGGGCAGTGAGAGGGCGTGCAAGTAATTGAGTAGTTCTCAATCAACTGCTGGGAAAAGTTGCACACGCCTAGAAAACTTCGGAGTTCTGAGACTTTGGCGGGTGGCTTTATGTTCTGAATGGCCTGGATGTGGCTAATTTGTGGCTCGATGCCCTGTTGTCCGATGAGTAAGCCCACATAGTTGACCTTGGTTTTGCACCATTGGCCCTTGTGGCCGGTGAGAATCTTGGCGCCGGCGGTGATCAGTTGGTGCAGTACATGGTCAATTTATTTCAGGTGATAAGCCACAATCATGCTTTTCATGAGAAAATCATCAATGTAGATCAATTTCTCTCTTACTCTGGCATCTGGGCATGCTTTGTTGAGGAAGATATTAAATTCGGTGGGTGAGTTGGCATAGCCGAATTGGCACCTTGTGAAGGTGTACTGTCGATTGCAGAAAGTGAATGTGCTGGTCATCTGGATGCACTGGTATAGTCCAAAATCCTGCGGCCACATCAAGTGTGGAGAAGATTGTGACACCTCTGATTCTTAGTATCTCCTGTTCAAGCTGTGTCATGGGCCACCGTGATAATGGCACCTGTTGATTCAGTTTCCTATAGTCTGTGGTTGTTCGCCACTTGCCGTTTGGTTTGAGGACAGGCCAGATGCGGAGCAGAATGGGTGCTGTTACACGGATGGATGACACTTTTCTCAATCATAGAGTTGATGATTTCCTATACAGGTTTGTACGATTCTAGGGGGATATTGTATTGCTTGACAAAAGTGGCTGGAGCTCTTGGGTGTGTTGGAATCCGCATGACATGAAGGTTAGTGAGGCCACAGTCTAAAGAGTCCTTAGCAAATTATTATTTGAATTTGTACATGACTTGGCGGAGTTTGCGGCAGTCTGCATCCTTCTGTATGGTATCAGAATATTTCAGAATTTCATGGAATTGTGTCTTAAAACCTGGGTATGGCTCTTTTTCATTAATTCCTCTGTCTCGTGTGCCGTTAGAGGTGCAGCAACACTGTCAGTCTTGCCAGTGGCGTGGTTAGAGACTGTATACATGGCAAGATGTTGGTCTTTTGTCAGCTCTGTTTTACACACCTGCTTCTTGACCACTAGCATGACTGAAGTTATGGTGATGATCTTGAAGGGTGCTGTTGACACTTTGTGACCTGAGCTTCCTCTAGGAATCATTAAATCTGGGATGGGTCCAATTATTGGTAAAATCAGTTCAAAGTCATGGAAGTCATAACTCACAAGTCAACCCTGACGGTAGGCCTTAGGCACTCTGACATGCATTGCTGTGCAGTTGTTAAACAAGATGTACACTGCCCGAGATGTCACTTCAATGAGGGGTGTGGCTTCCAGAGTGAGGACAGTTCCCCATACTCGGGTGAAGGCTGGGAGAAGCCCAATGTGTGGCTTAAGCTTTGACCGCATCACAGGTTGAGTCAAACAGCGGCCCCTTTGGTGTAGGCTGGTACTACAGTCTCTTGTTCATTGATTAGTGTGCAGGCCTCAGGGATGGTTTGGTCTGACAGGAGGTTCTCAAGGTTGACAAGAACAGTGGGGGACTGTGAGTTCATTGGCCTGAAATGAATCAAAATGTCCGCTCCGATGTAAACATCATGCGGTAGGTCTGGAAGGACCAGGAATTAATGGGTTACGCATCTGTTATTCTTCTTCAAGTTCAGGGCACAGATGCCCTTGGAAGTCACCATGGTTGACGGGCAGGGATTTAAAGGGAATCGTGTGTGCTTGTTAGCAAAAGGAATGTCCATTGTGTGCTGTTTGAGCGTTCAACAGTGAGAGGCTGATGGCTGAATTGTCTGCCCACAGTGCTAGTCTGGCATCTGTTGTTGTGACATCCTTCAGTCCAAATTTTTAGCTATTTAAGGTCTAAAAGTGGCTCAAAACGGTCTAGCAGGTATTTGCCAATAAGGAGAGGGTATGTGTCCAATGGAGAAATGTACACAGGGTGCACTAAGCTCATAGGGCCGATGGTCAGGTGACTGGCGTCTGTTTGTTGTGATATCATTCAGCTGTAGGCCCCCATAACCTGGGGGCCGTAAAAGTCAGAGTCTTTGGCTAGCTGGAAAGCACAGAGCAGTGACCTTGAACCTTGCTTTTGGGTCGAGACGTTCCTGCGGCTGGTGGTGAGATTTTCTGTGACCTTTGTGACCT
This sequence comes from Schizopygopsis pylzovi, assembly GCA_027422435.1. Classification (NCBI taxonomy): domain Eukaryota; kingdom Metazoa; phylum Chordata; class Actinopteri; order Cypriniformes; family Cyprinidae; genus Schizopygopsis; species Schizopygopsis pylzovi. The sequence goes on from JAPDDL010000539.1 coordinate 69,921, forward strand.
GGCAGTCTGTCTGGGGTGATCTTGGTGACAGTGGAGGCAGAGGTTCTTGCACTTAAGCCCAAGTTTTTAGCTGTTTAAAGTCTAACAGGGGCTCAAAGCGGTCTAGCAGGTCTTTGCCAATGAAGAGAGGGTATGTGTCCAATGGAGAAATGTACACAGGGTGCACTAAGCTCATAGGGCCGATGGTCAGGGGAATGTGAGCTAATTGTTCCAGCTGGACATATTTTGGCTGTATGATTGTACATTCAGCACACACCTCTGATATTTAAGACTTAGATTCTGTCTCTTGGCTGCAATCTGAAGTCTGTTGAATGTTGGCTTGACATTAAAGTGAGGTCAGCTCCAGCGTCCATGAATGCTTCCAGTCTCACCTCATTTTACAATGTGACGGCTAGGTATAGTTTTTTTGGCCACCCCCCTTTCAATCAGGTAACCCAGGACTCTTGGCACTGGGGCTTGTGTGGGGATGGCCAAGCAGTCAGAGCTGGTCTCGTGTGGCTCGTCAGGGAGGCAGACCACCAAAACTGCACTTTCGAGTACTTTGGGGTCCTGGCTGGAGGTGTGGTGCTAGATGTTGTCTGGCTCTGGTGGTTCAACAGTCAGCTGAGTTTGTTGAGTGATGTCATCACTTGGTGATGGGATATCTGATTCCATAGTTAACAGTAATCTGGTTGGGAGGTTAATTTTGAGAGGACTCTGAGTGGGCGCTGGGGTCAGATCTCATGCTTAGTCATAACTGGTCTGACTCATCCTTTTTGTCTCCCTTGTGGTGCTTTTTCTGGAGGAGTTCCTTTAAAATTATTTAAATTTCCTTTAAAATTATCTCTGTTGATTCAGATGTTTGTTTCTGGTTTTGTTCTCTTGATGGTTTATATCTGGGCTTTTTCAGGGCATGTTGAGAGAGGTTCTGCTGCTGGCAATCCGAGCTTGTTGCTTGTGTCAATGAGTGACGGCTCCCCTCTCTTAGCTTCCCATATGGCTTCACCCTTTCAGTTGAGAGGTGGTTGTGCCCTGTCCCAGAATCTCTCGGGGTGCTGGGTTTGGAGTGAAAGTGGTGATGTTTCAAGTCAGTTTATCCAAATGATTTTGACAGCTCTGCTTTTGCAGCATTTGAGGTCCTGCAGTGAGGGGAGAGCAGACCCTGATATGTGCTCAGCTAAGCGCACAACTCTCTGCAGGGCTTTATAGTCCTGATTGGACCTTTTTCAATACCACACTGAGATACACTGAGTCAATACACTTTCTATGGTCCCTGAATAGAACGTTTTCAGGATTGCTGGCGAGACCTTGAATTCCATCAGCTGTCACAGATGGTACAGTCTTTGCCTGGCTTTCTTAACCTGGTTTGAATGTGTGTAGTCCAAGTCAGGTCCTCAGATATGTTTACACCAAGGTACTTGAAGCTGTTCACCCTCTCCACAGGGGTCCCACTGATCATAAGAGGACTGTAGGGCCACTGCAGTCTCTTCCTGAAGCCCACGATCAGCTCTTTAGTTTTGCTCACATACAGAGAGAGACAGTTGTCCTGGCACCATGATGTAAGTCTCTCTACCTCATCCAAGTATGCGGTCTCATTATTGTTTGAAATGAGGCTCAGAACCACAGTATCATCAGCAAATTTGATAATAGAAGTGAAGCCGTGAGAGGACACGCAGTCGTGTGTGTAGAGAGAGTAGAGCAGGGGACTCAGGACACAACCCTGTGGGTTTCGCTTCCTACAGTCAGGGTTATGGAGTTAGAGGTGAACTGGCCTACTTTCACCACTTGAGGTTTGCCGGTGAGGATGTATTGAATCCAGTTGCAGAGTGAAGAGTTTAGGTCTGTGAGTTTAAAAGCTAGCTTGATGGGGCTAAGATTGAGGAGAAACTTGATTTTGGGGTTTCGCTAGCTTGATGGGTCAGAATTCTATGGGCTAGGCTTAGTGATGGATCGAGGATATCCAATTAGGATCCCGTGGAAGCTGTTATCCGCCGTGGAGGCAATCGTCACTTCACCAACTAAGCACTAGAGGGAGTGTTACCTTTTGGTACATACAGATGGCTAGAATACAGAGATTAATTTTACTTTTATATTCAAACACTGTTTGAACTTATTTTAAATAAATGAGTGACTAAGGCAAGAGAGAAATAGGCCTGAATAATAGAGAATTATAATAACAATAAAAAATAAAAATGAGAAGAATCAATGTTATTATGATAAACAAAATAAAACAAACCAGGGGAGAATTGGAATACGTCTTTCAAATGAAATGGCAGCGCTAACCGAGGAAAACCAACCTACTGAGAATGGCCACGAGGTGGGGTGGGTGAGCCACCCAAGGGTCAGAAGAGAGGAGGGTAGAGGTGAAATTTGAGAAGTGCTAGACACTTATCCATTCTGCCCTCTAGAGTTATTTAAAGGTACAGTGATTCTATCTGAGCGCATCTAGTGTGATTACTCTCGCTCTAGCGGCTGATTTACTGCAACGATCACAAGTACTATGTAATTTGACACAAACCGATTTTTAGAGTTTGTGCAAATTAACTGCACACATATGTGTGACAGGATTTCTTCGCTGCCTGTTACACAATAACAATTATAAAACAAAGGATTTCTTAGCTATTGTAGCACAAATTATCACTTGATCGAGGTTTTAGATCTCTCATTTACATACCACTTAGATATGATTAGATTTGAATTAGACACCCATTTGTACGCTAATGGTTAACCTAATAGAGTAACGGTCATCTGGTTTAATCAAATTTGCAAAATTACTACATTCAATCTTGCTATACAATCATATAAGGCCTTTAAAATATGAAAAGAGGAACATCACTCAAATCAATATTTATCGCAATGTAGTAAGATTTCATCGTTCCAACAGGCAAATTTTTTATAATATTAAAATGTACTGTAAATATATTTCTTCGTCTTGCTAACAATGACTAAATGGTAGACAAATAGAGGCTGTTAAAATACAGTACTGGAGGTGGCTTTGAACCATCCAATCAAAAGAGTGAGTTCACGTTGCACCTAGTCTAACTCTAAGAATGCATAATATAAAAACACAAATAAATTGATACATTTACATTTATTTATTTGGCAGACGCTTTTATCCAAAGTGACTTAAAATTGAGGAATACAATAAGCAATACATTATAAAGAGGCAAACAGACATAGGAGATGCTTGTAATACAAATTTTTAGGTATTTTTCAGAGCAAATTCCAACCAGACGGTGAGAGTTTAGGGAAAAGAGAGTAAAGTTAAGGAAAGGGGGTTATAAGATGAAGTCAAGTGATGACGGAAGAGATGGGTTTTCGGGTGTCGCTTGTGTAGCATAATTAAAATGAAGCTATTATTTCAGCTCTGGGGAATTATTTATTAAAGATTCAATATTGCTTTGATTAAAGTGATATTAATCTTTAACTTATGATTTATACCGTATTAACGACTCGTCCAGCGACCATTAACATCAGTATATCTTTATCAATTTAGTTTATTTCGCTCTCGTGGCCAACGATACTGTCATGAATCTGGTTACCACTCACTACAACTGCACATCACCCATGGACTACATCTCCCATCATGCACTGCACACACACATTCCCGTCCACCATTACACCAATCACACAGCTGTCACCATTCACTCATTAGTCTTGATTGCCTCCCCACACCTGCACCTCATTCTCACACTCACATTTAAGCAGCACTCTCACTTGCACTCACTGCGAAGTCTTGTTTTGCCCTGGCTAACATTTCCGAGCATTTTCCCTTGTGTGTACTACCTGGACCGTTGACTCTCTCTCCTGATCGTTTGCTGCCTGCCTTACTGACCCCGCCTGCCTACTGGTTATCCTCTCTGTCTGCTGCCTGCCCTGATCCATTGCTCTGCCTCTGTTTATGTATCTGTCTTATCTACGTTGCCCTCGATACCACTATTTGATATTTGCCTGTCTGACCTCCTCTTTGTATCAATAAAGCTGCAAGTGGATCTACTCTCGCCTCTGACCAGTCATTGGTTACAGATACACAGAATAAAGAGTTTTATAACATTTTGCGTGAGGTAACACGACCTTTTTGGCAATAAGTTTAAAATACTTGAAAATCACATCCCCAGAGACAATTCTTTATAAAATGAAACAAGTTTTATTGCTAACTGCTATTCTACTAACACGGGCTACAGTACTAAAAGCACAAACAAACACATACATACATACGGAGCTCTAGGGTTAACGTTGAAAGATAGCACTCTATTTCATAGCTTAAACCACATAAGAAGATCACGACATAACTAGATTATGTTCCTGCGTTCAGATCAATTCCAGGTTCAGTTAGGATAAAAACTTAGTTTGAAATACTTGCTTTACGTCGATTAAGCAGGTCGGATGTCTTATTCGTTCCACGTGTTGCTCTCACGGCAAATGTCCGATCCTTTGTCTCGGATGCCACGTGTTCTCTTCGTGTTAGTTCGGTGGCTTTGTTTGTGAGCATGTGGTTCCTTTGTGCTGCGTGACGTCACCGGGAAGCTGTGTTAGAGCGCGGAGGCTGTTTGTTGCTGGTTCATGCGGTGTTACGGCTCTACAAAGTCTTGGATGGTCTCTCCAGCCGATGGTGAGGTGAGAGATCCGCGTCCGGCTTCCGGATTGTCAGCGAGCAGCAAGTTGAGGCGCGAGGATCAGAGCGAAGCAAGAGAGCGATCTAGCACTGTTGGCCAGTTTAAAACAGACGGATTTCAGCACGCCCCCCCCGGCGGCTAAACCAATCAAATTGTTCTTGCGGAACAAGCCCCGCACTGCACAGTTTCTGTGGCCATGCTTACGTCATCTGATATTTAATTCATCCCATGAAAGATATCCTTACAGGCCTTTATATGTGCTGTAATCATATATTATGATGCTACAATTTAACAGTCATCTATAGCACTTATTTATGGATGATGATAGCTTTTTTTTTAGAGACTAAACACTGCATTTGGCCCACAAAGTATATATACTGCAGTTAAGGCACAGATTTAAAATCATTCCACATTTCCTAAATAATTCACATTCACATCAAGCATATGAAAGGCAGAGTACAACATTAATATCCATATGTTTCTTGCGTAGATGTTTTAATATTCAAGGAATAACTGACTGTCTTGGTGCAACAAAGGAAGCCCATGTGGATTGGCTCTCCATTGTCTTTTGACGAAAAAGCGCGCGGTTTGCGCTGGATGAGGAGGGGGAAGGGAGGTGCCCATGCAGGAAAAGATGACAAATTATGAAAAAGCTGCTGCTTTTCATGGTCTTGTGTGTCTTCACTAGCTGGCATTACACATCCCCCTTTTGCTTGGTGATGTTCCTGATGGAACATCGGCAGGCACTGGAACAAGAGGCAGAGGGAACAGACACGCACAAGACAACAGGTTAAGGAACAGGTTAGAAACTTGAGAAGACATAGGAATGCATTGCTTGGGATTATTGACAATTGGGTCATTTTGACTGGTTTAATTGTCGGGGGTTCAACGAGGCGGTATAGGCATGCTCTCAATCAGGTTGGTTGAGTTCTCAGGTTCGGATTCTTGGTTGGTTTTATCACGTTGGAAAATGCACGGGACGCATTTGTTAAAAGACTCTTGAACGGCGTTCAATCGCTTGTGTATGAGGAAGGACAGTGTCAAAGTCACAACATATCCTACAATAGTAGAGATCCAAAGTGCTGTGTCAGCGGCAGACCAAGACCGAATTAGTGGTGTGTCAGCAGGTGAAAGGCAAGCAATAGCTTCTAAAGCTGTATCAACCGGAGTCAAATCAACGAGTTGACTTCCTTCGTCCTTGATCCTTTCTTTCAATTCTGGATTGAGGAGGAAGGACTGCTGTTTGACAAGGGACGAGATTTATAGTTCAGCTTGATACTCGTCGTCGGTAAGGTGATACAATACTAAATCGTCAATATCCAAAATATTGGAAAAATCCAAGATGGCTTTGCAGTTTTTCGTGGGTTTTACTTATTATTTTGCAGTTTTTCTTACTGGATGTCTACACTCTTATTGCCTACGACAGACACACACTTTTAGAAACCGGCTCCTCTGTCGCACATCAGAAACCGGACTTTGAGTTCCTTAATGCCGGCGCTTTGTTTACCAACCCTGCACCAGAGACCTTTGTCTGGGCCACACGACCGCGAAACATAGCCAAAAAAGAGGGAAGAGAGCTGGTGTCCTCGTCAGACTGAGACGCTGTGCCTTTTGACCTTCTCTCCCAACCATTTTGCAGGCTAACTTTCAGTCGCTGGACAACAAACTCTGTGAACTGCGGGCGCGCATCTCATACCAACGAGAAACAAGGGACTGCTGCATTATTTGCCTCACAGAAACCTGGATGTTTGCAATGGTTTCAGACTCAGCCATCAAGCTCACGGGGTCCTCTGTGCATCACTCTTTCCAGGATGCCTACAAATCCCTCCCCCACCCACCTTTCGTCAAATCGGATCACTCTTCCGTTCTGCTCCTGCCTGCTTATAGGCAGAAACTGAAACGAGAAGCACCCGCCCTCAGGACTGTTCAATGCTGGTCGGACCAATCAGACACTATACTACAGGACTGTTTTGATCACGTGGACTGGGACATGTTCTGGGCAGCGTCTGATGATGACATAGAGGTGTACTCAGATACTGTAACGTGTTTCAACAGGAAGTGTGTAGAGGATGTAGTACAGACAAAAACAATCTGCATCTACCCCAACCAAAAACCGTGGATTAACAGCTATGTTCGAGCAGCCTTGTCAGCGCAGACATCTGCCTTTAAATCCGATAACACTGACGATCAAAAACAAGCCAGTTACGATCTCAGGAAATCCATCAAAGCCGACAATATAAAACGACAATATAAAAACAAAGTTGAAGAACAATTCAACACCAACACTGCAAGAAGCATGTGGCAGGCCATCAATAACATCACAGGTTTTAAAGGGAATAAACCAGCTACTGTGAACATTGCCGCCTCTCTACCGGACAAGCTTAATACTTCTTATGCTCGTTTCGAGGTTCACAACACCGCCCACACAGAGAGCACTCCCGCTGCTGCTGCAGAAGAGGTGAGTGTACTCTCCATTTCCATGGCGGATTTAACCCGATCCTTCAAACGGGTGAATATCCGCTTTGTGGAACTTGTGTATCCGGAGGGCATCCCAGGCCGTGTGCTCAGAGCATGCACATTATAACTAGCTGGGGTTTTTACAGACATTTTCAACCTTTCCCTCTCTCTGTCTGTGGTTCCCTCACACTTCAAAAAATCCACCATTGTGCCCATACCAAAAGAAAATAAAATCACATGCTTAAATGACTGGAGGCCCGTTGCTCTGACACCCATCTTCAGCAAGTATTTTGAGAAAACTAATCAGAGACTACATCTGCTCTGTGCTGCCTGCCTCACTGGATCCGTTACAATTTGCATATGGCAGCAACCATTCCACAGACAATGCTATTGCCTTCACTATGCACACTGCTCTCTCCCAACTGGAAAATAAGAACACATACAGTGGGTACGGAAAGTATTCACACCCCCTTAAATTTTTCACTCTTTGTTATATTGCAGCCATTTGCTGAAATCATTTAAGTTAATTTTTTTCCCTCATTAATGTACACACAGCACCCCATATTGACAGAAAAAACACAGAATTGTTGACATTTTTGACAGAATTTTGTTGACAAAGAAAAACTGAAATATCACATGGTCCTAAGTATTCAGACCCTTTGCTGTGACACTCATATATTTAACTCAGGTGCTGTCCATTTCTTCTGATCATCCTTGAGATGGTTCTACACCTTCATTTGAGTCCAGCTGTGTTTGATTATACTGATTGGACTTGATTAGGAAAGCCACACACCTGTCTATATAAGACCTTACAGCTCACAGTGCATGTCAGAGCAAATGAGATTCATGAGGTCAAAGGAACTGCCTGAAGAGCTCAGAGACAGAATTGTGGCAAGGCACAGATCTGGCCAATGTTACAAAAACATTTCTGCTGCACTTAAGGTTACTAAGAGCACAGTGGCCTCCATAATCCTTAAATGGAAGACGTTTGGGACAACCAGAACCCTTCCTAGAGCTGGCCGTCCGGCCAAACTGAGCTATCGGGGGAGAAGAGCCTTGGTGAGAGAGGTAAAGAAGAACCCAAAGATCACTGTGGCTGAGCTACAGAGATGCATTCGGGAGATGGGAGAAAGTTGTAGAAAGTCAACCATCACTGCAGCCCTCCACCAGTCGGGGCTTTATGGCAGAGTGGCCCGACGGAAGCCTCTCCTCAGTGCAAGACACATGAAAGCCTGCATGGAGTTTGCTAAAAAACACCTGAAGGACTCCAAGATGGTGACAAATAAGAATCTCTGGTCTGATGAGACCAAGATAGAACTTTTTGGCCTTAATTCTAAGCAGTATGTGTGGAGAAAACCAGGTACTGCTCATCACCTGTCCAATACAGTCCCAACAGTGAAGCATGGTGGTGGCAGCATCATGCTGTGGGGGTGTTTTTCAGCTGCAGGGACAGGACGACTGGTTGCAATCGAGGGAAAGATGAATGCGGCCAAGTACAGGGATATCCTGAACGAAAACATTCTCCAGAGTGCTCAGGACCTCAGACTGGGCCGAAGGTTTACCTTCCAACAAGACAATGACCCTAAGCACACAGCTAAAATAACGAAGGAGTGGCTTCACAACAACTCCGTGATTGTTCTTGAATGGCCCAGACGGAGCCCTGACTTAAACCCAATTGAGCATCTCTGGAGAGACCTAAAAATGGCTGTCCACCAACGTTTACCATCCAACCTGACAGAACTGGAGAGGATCTGCAAGGAGGAATGGCAGAGGATCCCCAAATCCAGGTGTGAAAAACTTGTTGGATCTTTCCCAAAAAGACTCATGGCTGTATTAAATCAAAAGGGTGCTTCTACTAAATACTGAGCAAAGTGTCTGAATACTTAGGACCATGTGATATTTCAGTTTTTCTTTTTTAATAAATCTGCAAAAATGTCAACAATTCTGTGTTTTTCTGTCAATATGGGGTGCTGTGTGTACATTAATGAGAACAAAAATGAACTTAAATGGTTTTAGCAAATGGCTGCAATATAACAAAGAGTGAAAAAATGTAAGGGGGTCTGAATACTTTCCGTACCCACTGTATGTGAGAATGCTGTTCGTGGACTATAGTTCAGCATTTAACACCATAGTGCCCGCCAGAATCTGGGACTAAACAGATCCTGGACTTCCTGACAGGCAGAAGTCAGGTGGTCAGAATGGACAACAATACCTCATCTCCCCTTATCCTCAACACTGGTGCTCCTCAAGCCTGCGTCCTCAGCCCACTCCTGTACTCCCTGTCACACACATGACTGTACAGCCACACACAGCTCCAACGTCATTGTCAAATTTGCTGACGACACAACGGTGATAGGCCTGGTCACTGACAATGATGAGACGGCCTACAGAGAGGAGGTGAGTACCCTGACTAAATGGTGTCAGGAGAACCACCTCTCACTCAACATTGACAAGAACAAAGAGCTGGTGGTGGATTTCAGGAGACAGAGCAGAGAACACACACACACACATCACCATCGACAAGACACCTGTGGAGCGGTAAACAGCTTTAAGTTCCTCTGCGTTCACATCACTGATGATCTCACATGGTCCGCTCACACAGATGCAGTGCTGAAGAAGGCTCATCAGCGCCTCTTCTTCCTGAGACGGCTGAGGAAGTTTGGAATGAGCCCCAGCATCCTCAGAACTTTCTACACCTGCACTGTGGAGAGCATTCTGACCGGCTGCATCACTGCCTGGTTTGGAAACAGCACCGCTGGCAAACGCATAGCTCTGCAAAGGGTCGTGTGAACTGCCCGCCACATTGTTGGAGGTGAGCTTCCCTCCCTCCAGGACATTTACATTAGGTGGTGTATAAGGAAAGCCCGGAGGATCATCAATGATTTCAGCCACCCGTCCCACAGACTACTCTCTCTGCTGCCCTCAGTAAGACGTCTCTGCAGCATCCGATCCCGCACTAGCCGACTGAGGGATAGCCTTTTTCCCTCAGGCTATCAGGCTAATGAACAGTCAAAACTAATACGCCCTACAGCACACTCCCACTTTAAGTGGGACGAATGGTTTACTCGGGCAGAGGAAGTGAATGTCCTTAGTGAGCAAACATATCTTTAGGTTTGGGGCTAGATACAACTGCTCGTTGTTATCATGATACGCAATGACTTCAGGAGTATGGCTTTTGACATAGGTGGTCCCTTTACAAAATCCCACATTCACAACGTCTTTGAGCGGGTACATTTTATCGGCATCGATAATGGGCAAACTGAGGAGAAAGGCCATGCCGCCTGCTTCTGGGTCTACGTATAAGGGAATAGCACTACCCAGGGAAAAAGCGAGATGGGTTTGGATGGGACTAGCGGGGACCGCCGCAATGGCCGAAGTTAGGATGTTTTGGACAAGGCTAAGAGGTATCAAGTAGTGTGGAATCCTATCCATGGCTAAGTTATCGATCAAGGAACTTACTTCGTGTAGCATGTCAGTCATGATTTGGCGGGTTGCATCGATCGGTTGACAACGGTTCTCACAGCGAGTCACGACGACTTTATTGAAGGGAGTCAATCTCAATTTCGGGACCTGGATTCAAGGATTGGTTAAGGGAGTTCCCTTATGAGGGGACTAGAGGGGAAAGGAGATTATAGTGAGACAAGAAAAAAAAGAAAAAAAAATTATAATAATAATAATACATTTTTTTTTTTTTTTTAAAGTGACAAAAGGACACTGAATGAGGTGAGGCAGCAAACGAGTGGCACATGTGTGGAGTAACTCCTCTTTACTAGAGGTTGGTCCTCGCAGTGCATTGGAGGAGAGAGTAAGTGCTGTGTCTAAGCAAGGTCGCTATATGTTTTCCTAGACAACATAGATTATGTTAGTATGATGGTCGGTCTGTTTCAGTGTGTTTGATTTTCCACCTTTTCCAGTTGGCTGGAGCCCTGGTGACTCTTTATCCGGTTTCGATGGACCCATTGAAAGACTGGCTCGCTGCATCCTTTTCTGATTTTGATTCGATAGGCAACCAGTGAGATCTTGTCTACAATCTCGTGGGGTCCTGTCCAGTGAGGTAGGAACTTCTTTGACAGTTGATGGGGAGAGTTCTGCCTTGGTTGGGCGAAGCTGTAGTACCACACTTTGTCTCCGACATTGAGCTCATGGTGAGAGGCCTTTTTCTCGTAGTAGGCTTTACATTTACATTTACATTTATGCATTTAACAGACGCTTTTATCCAAAGCCACTTACAGTGCATTCAGGTTATACATTTTTTTTGTCAGTACATGTGTTCCCTGGGAATCGAACCCACAACCTTTGCGCTGCTAATGCAATGCTCTAACCACTGAGCCACAGGAACATGTTGCTTTACGACCTTCCAGGTACTGGTGAGTGGTATATGCGGTGACGAGATTTAGGTCACCAGGTTGGTACAGCAGGTGTAGCGGTAGCGTCATACTTCTCCATGTCATCAATGTGAACGGGGGTACTCCGGTATACTACTGAGGGGTGGCTCGAGCGGCCAACAGTACCAAAGAAAGTTTAATATCCCAATCCTTTTGATTGGTGGCTACATACTTCTTCAACATGCTGACCACTGTCCTGTTGGCCCGTTCAACTTGACCCCGAGGAAATTGGGTGATGGCTTATATGGAGCAGTACGTGTTGAGGTCGGAGGTGGAAATGGGATGAGTTAATGGGTTGGAAATGTGAGCTGCCATAGTTCGTAGTGACGGATCCGCAGTTTGGAGGGTAAGGAGATTGTCAGCTTCAAGCTGAGGTGATAGGGCAATGTGGGAGGAGGCAGGGGTGTGCACGCCAGTGGCGTGCTGGCGGTGGGTTACTGCTGCCACTGAAGTTGGGTGGTAGGGCATGAAATGACCAGGACTCTCCGTGTAAAGTACCTGCTTTGGCGAGGGCATCGGTTTGGTCATTGGAGTCTTTGTCTTTTCCTGGTTTACGTTAATGACCTCAAACTTTTTTCCAATAAACGATCATGTCATGTTTAGTGATGATGAATCTTGAATCCATTCTGTTTCCATCCAGCTAAATGGCAGGTGAAGCTTGGACGGGCATAGTTTGAGTCAGTACAGATGGGGAGTTATTTGATGTTGTGGGATACAGCCAGTTGTAGGGTGATGACGATGGCTGCTATTTCTGCATATTGCGATGATTGAGAGCCTAATTTGAGTTGTTGCGGTGGGCACGGGTCGTTGTTTAGCCAGACCACACCCGCTCCAGCTTTTAAATTGTCCTTGTGATTGTAGGAGCAGCCATTGACATATGCTGTGGGCATCCCTTCACACACATTCTCCTTGAAGTACCTGTCAGTGGAGGTTGTGGCGGTTCTTTCGGTTCTGCTGAGGTGTCGGTTGTATATAGCGTGTCCGTTGAACAGTTTTGGCAGGCCGCTAGCCTGTTTCCAAGTGAGGATTTGTAGTTTGGAGCATATCTTGCCTCAACGTCCCATCCTTGGAGTGTCATTAGCCAGGTAGCTATGCATACGTTGGTCACCAAGCCATCCCTGATGTGTTGGCTGTTGAAGAAGGTGACTGGCTGGAGTCAAGTCTCGATGATGACTTTCTGTGCACCGATGCAATTAGAGAAACGCTGGATAGCCCACACAGTGCAAAGCAAAGCCATTTCGCAGTTTGAGTAATTGCATTCTGGGTGAAGCAGTGTTTTGTTGGCATAAGCGACCAATCGCTTGTCTTTGTCATGGAGCTGGTATAGGCCTGTGCTGAGGCAATGATTGGAAAATCCAGCGTCCAGATATAATTATTTTCCTGGGTCTGGGCAGGAAAGGCACGGAAAAGAAGGGGCACTGTGTGAAGGTGTACTGTAGATTGCCAAAGGTGAATGCCAGCTTGTGTTGGTTATCGGGGTGGACAAGGATTATCCAGAACCCTGAGGCGACGTCCAGTGTGGGCAGGATTGTTGAGCCTTTGATTTTTAGAATTTCTTGGTCCAACTGGGTCATAGGCCATCGTGACAATGGTATTTGATGATTCAACTTGCGATAGTCGATGGTGGGCCGCCATTTGCCATTGGGTTTTAGGACTGGCCCTATCGGGGGAGAGTATGTGCTGTTACAGGCTCGGATGACCCCCTTTTCCAGCATGGAGTCAACCATTTCTGGCACTGGCTCATATGACGCTATTGGAATCTTGTACTGTTGCACAAATGTGGGTGGTCCATTTGGGTTTGTCGGCATACGCAAAGTGTGGATGTTAGTCAGTCCACAATCCAGGGAATCCTTGTACTTGTGCAGAATCTCTTTGAGTCCTTGGCGATCCCTTTCATTGTGGAGGGCATCCGCATCACTCAGGATCTGTTGATATTGTGCATTGAACCCGGTGTAGGGTTCCTCTGCAGTTAAATCATTTGAGGGGCTTTGGGCCCCGATGGCCACCTTTCTAGGTGATTCTGTCGCAAGCTGTGTTGAGACAGCATAGACAGCGAGGTGAGTGTCATCTGTTAGTTCTGACCGACAGACTCTTTCTCTTGACACCGGCAGAATGGAAGTAATGGCAATGATTTCATGGGGTTTTGTGAACGTTACGGTGTTGTCGTATTAGTCTGACATTAGCTGTGTTGGTATAGGACCTATTACAGGTACCATCAGTTCAAAGTCATGGAACGCCTGGCTGATGAGGCATCCCAGGTGGTTAGCTTTGGGAACGTGGATGTCTTGGACCATAGAGTTGTTGAACAACACATATGCAGCATGAGATGACACTTCAATGAGAGGTGTGGCTTCCAGAGTCAGTCTGAGTTTTAGGCAGGTCCTGGAATGTTGGAAGAAGCCTAACATACTGTTGAGAGTTTGGCCAGGTCGCATGTTGAGGCGGACGCTGACACTCTTGCTGAAGGCAGGTATTGTGGCTTCTTGCTCCGTGATCATAGTACATGCTTCTGGCATGGTTTGACCGGATTGGTGTTTCTTGAGTTTGACTGAAGTTGTCAGTTGGTGTGACGGGAGAGCCCATATGATGTCGTTTACGGTATCAATGCAAGAATTGAGCCAAACAATGATATCCGCTCCAATGTAGATGTCACACATACTGATAAAAAAACTGTAGAGCCTGAATGCACTGTAAGTCGCTTTGGATAAAAGCATCTGCTAAATGCATAAATGTAAATGTAGATGTCATGCGGTAGGTCTGGGACAACGAGGAAGTAGTGATTCGGATGTCTGTTGTTCCATCGTATATCCAGAGCACAGATGATCTTGAAATTGGCCATGGTTGTTGACCAGGGACTGAGAGGGAAGCGGCTGTGCTTAGTGACATGTGGTAGACTTTAATTTATTTGCTTCAGTGTTCTGAATAGATTCAGACTGATGGCAGAGTTCTCTGCCCACAGGGCTAGAGCCGCGTCGCACATTAATGTGCCTTGGACATCTATCACCGTCATGATTTGAAGGAGGCCTGCGTTTGATTCAGGCTCCTGCAGTGAGCAGATGAGAGGGTCATGGTCCTTGCTGTTTGAGCTTGGTCCAGATCCTGGATTTGATTCTGCATCATCAATCAGTGAATTAAGGGCGGTTGTCTGTGACTTCACACTGAGATTTGTTTGAGTCTAATGACTATCAAGGCAGAGGCTCGAGGACTTGTGTCCACATCTTTAGGTGTTTAAAGTCTATTAAAGGTTTGAAGCGATTAAGCAGATCTTTCTCAATAAGGAGTGGATACGTGTTAGATAGGAGTGGATACCTGTTGAAACGTATACTGGATGGACGAGGTCAATTGGTCCCACTATTAGGTGAATTGGGGCCACATGTTTTAGTTGTAGGCACGTGTGGGAGTATGGGAGTACCTCCACGTGCTTGGAGGTTCAGTTCGCATCTTTGGAGTATGAGGGTTCTGTTAATCCTCCTCGTTCTTTCTTGGACTTCCTCGAGGAGATCTGTAGACATTAGAGTAATGTCGGCTCCTATATCGAGAAGGGCTTCGATTCTGAGGTGTCGTTCGATGATGATGGAGAAGTAAAAATTTATTGCAATACCTTTCTCAATGAGATCGCCTAGAAGTTGAGGGACTGGAGTTTGGAAGGAAACGATTAGGATGTCAGGAGTGATCTGGTGTTCTTCGTCGGAGTGGCAGATGACCAAGACAGCACTTTCAGGAACTTGAGGGGTTTCGTCAGCAGGTGTTTGTTGGACACTGCTATGATCTGGAGCATTGGGTGTTGAGTTAGTGTATAACTCTGTTGCTGGGTTTTCAGGAGGAATTTCGTGTCCATCTGGAAATAGGGTAGTTACGGTTCGCTGAGAGTGAAGTAAAGGAGTGTTGTTCTCTGTGGCTGATTTGGCCAGCTGGTCGCTACCTTCTCGTCCGGGCTGCTAGTCAGGCTGAATCTGGTTTCTCTTTCTTTTCCCACTTCCGATCCTCCTCCTTTCGTTGGAAGAACTCTTTCATCATAATTTCCATCAGCTCTTGTGTATCGAAATATGGTGGTGTCTTTTGTGTTTGTGTGGATTCAGTTTGAGCTCGGTCATCTTGGAATCCTCGTAAACTGTTTTGTCGTTTTCCCTTGGAGTTTCCATTGAATTCCCATGAGCTTTTTTCTTCAGAGGGAGCTGGTGAATGTTCCAACACCACCCCCTCCCCACCTTTTGCTCACGTGTCAGTCCAGGAACAGGTGACCCGGTCCTGCTTGGCAGGGGTGAGGTCGGTGCACGTCCTGTCCTTGATGGCTCATAGCGTAATTTATAAGCGTGCTTGAGTTCCTCTTGGAATCTTTCATATTCCTCTTTGAAGTAGTCGAGCTGTTGTGTAAGGGGGCTGATCTCGTTTCTTGACTCATCCAAGTGATCTTCAAGGGCTTTGATTCTGCTGTTTTTGTCCCTGAAGTCAGCCTTTGCCTTCTCCAGTAGTTTCTCTGCATACTGTAGCTTCTCAGCACGATCAGCGTAGTCTTCTTTGATTTGCTCCATTTTTCGGGTAGTAGCTGCTAGAGTCTCCTTTAGCCTGTTGATCTCCTCATCAGCGGTTCCACCTCATCAATCCCTTTCTGTCATTCCTGAGCTTCCAGTTCTAGCTGCATGATGCGTTGTTGTGCGCGTGTCAGCTCTTGCTAGAGTTGTGTAGCGTGCTTGTCGCTCAACTTGAGGGTGGCGATGAGTGTGTGACTTAAGGAGCCGGTTATCTTGGCTAATTCTTTGTGATTGTAGCTTTAACTTGGGTCTTGTATCATGAGGCTTATTATGATCCAGCTGGTCCTGTGCCTGATGTTTGAGTGTTTCAGCAGCCTTAGGGAGTAGGCTGTCTGTCGCAACACATAGCCATGTTTCCAGATCCTCCCGGTGACCGACATGTTCTGTTGTGAGAGACATGCTCTGGCGGGGTGAGGGAGATCTTGAACTAAACTGACACAAACCTTGAATGAGAAACAAAGTAAAACAAAACAAAAAAAGCAAAACAGGGTTGTAAATGTGCAATATATAGTGTATACTAATGTTGAGTATGATTCTATGCTACTGTGATCCTCTAGTGGGCGTGCTTCTAATGTTTAGCCTCTGTGGGGAAAAGTATTGAGCACACACACACAGGTAGCATAGTTGGGAAACATAGAAAGAAAAGAATACCAACAGAGCAAGTAAAAGGGTATAAATTGGATGCTTCACCTTTTCCTGTAGGAGAAATTCTCCTTTTTCTTTTAGGGAAGGAGGCCAGTCTAATGCGAAGGTGAGGGATAGGGACAAGAACAAATTATCTCTATCTGGTAGCAGATTTTCCTCTTTTCTCTTTTTTTTGTTACGTCTGATTTAGAAGGATGCTTCTAGTCAGAGGATTGTAAACGGGTTTTCTATTTTGTAATAGGACTGTGATTGCTATTACAATTTTCTCCTGGGTGGAGGAAAACAATAGCAATGACAGTACTGGTCAGTACCAGTAGCCTGGTGGGGTAGGATTTCACAAGAGAGGAAGATAAATGGAAAACTGTTTTGAAACTTCGTTCTCAAGTTTCACACATACCTGTTCAATTGTGAAGTTCTCTGGTCATGATCTTTCGACAGGCAAAATCGCAGCAAACATTAACAGTAGTCAAGTTAGAAGATAGCAGCAGGGAGAAAAGAGAAGAGGAAGTGAAAAGTGAGGGTTTGCTCCTAAGGTTAGGACTAATAACAAGGGTGGCAGCGTGGTGGCGCTGTTTAGTCGATACACTTAGGGATTTGGTTTTGATGTTTTACAGTCTAAAACAAACTGACCTAAGTTTTGAGGAAACCCTAATTTCCTTTTTTTTTTTTTTTGGAAGGTTAACATCCTTATACCCTAAGCTTGGTGAGAAATTACATTGGTCCAGTGGCGCTCAGCAGCAAGCAACCCCCCACCCCCCATCCGAGCTCACCAGGTGAGCTCCTGTAAGGGTCTTGCCGAACACTCCGTCCCTGCTATATTTCAGTGAGCCTCTCAAAATGCAGTGGCTTTTGGCACCTGTGACTCGGGTGAGGCATGTCAACGACTGCTGGCCTGAAGAGGGGCAGGGCTAAATCCCGCGGCTATCCGTCAGCGTGGACCCTAAGTCAGACATACCTTGTCAATAGCTACCCGGGGTGGTATATCCGCACCTTTGCCCAGTCAGCCTGTTGACTCCTCCTCCGATACCCGATTGCTAGGCCTGCTGCGTGCCGTCACTTTGCAATACTAGAACGGAGGTATTCGCCCCCCCCCCCCCCCCCCCCCCCCCCCCCCCCCCCCAGCCCCCACACCAGTTTACGTCGGAACAGTTGACTCTGCTTGCTATCTACTATGAGGCCTAAGTAAAGGGAACCTTATTAAAATTTAACTGAGTTAATCAGATAACCTAAGGAGATTAAGTAAGGCCTAACAGGTAGAGCCAAACTTGTGTTGTGACTGAAATTAGAATTTCTAATTAGAAATTGTGGTTTCTAATTAAAATGTAATGATGCTATCATTAAAATTGATAGGATCGATTAGGATTAGAATTACATGAGCACTTTACAATTGAGTTGATCAGCCAATATTGTTGTAATATGTAAACAGGCAATTAGAAGTTTCAAATTCGTAATTAATTATTAAATTAAATTACAGATTCCAAATCCCTAATTTCGGATCCCTAGCATAACAAGTTACTCATTCCTCATTGTGTCATTAAAATCATCAGACCAAATGAATCTGTGCCACCCTAATTAATTGTGAATGAAATAAAAAAATGTGGGCCCTCTTGATAATGAATAAGATCTTAATATTGTTGTCGAATTATGAGAGCGCTTATGATTAATCAGTGACTATTGTTGCTAAGTGGAAGCAGGGACTGAAATTATTTTATGAAATTAAATTAATACCAAATTGGTAATTATGACATTAAAGTAACAATTTCAAATTCCTTACAATAGCAACTTATCCACTGATGTCTTTAAAATCAGGAGAGCAGTTGTAAATTAAATAATCACTGTATTATCAAGGTTGTACCGAATTAATAAATAACCACTAATAAAAACCAACAGCTATTAAACTAATACCCGCTAACAATTAAAACCTTAAACAAATGTTTATTAAAACCACCTGTGAGATCGCTAGCCACTATGATGATTAGTTATAATCATACAGCCAGTTTATTAATATTGCATTTGTTACAGTCCTTTTAACCCTTTAAAACCGACGGGAGCGCCCGCGTGTTTGTAGAGGAAGAGGTCCTAGAGGGGACGAAGCTGACTTTCTTGAAGGAGTAGATACATCGAAGGACATGTAAGTACATATTCATGAAATATTATTTTCTTTTGAGTTAGAGAATAAACTAAACAAATATAGAATGAATGCGAATGCATGACACAGCATTTACTCTTGTCATTTCTGTATTGCTTTTGTGCCAAAACGTCTAACTTATGTATTCAGCTTTTGAGTTAGAGAATAAAAAACAAACAAACAAAACACAGAATGAATGTGAGTGCATGACATTGGATTTACTCTTATCCTTTTATTATTTAGATTTTGTGCCAAAAACAACTAACTTACCATTTTACTTACCTTCTTTGTTGTAGTGTTGAAGATGTTAGAGAGGCATCCAGCTCCTCAGAACCATCTGTGCGGGTTTGTAGAGGAAGAGGTTATGGTCGGGGGGCTAACATCAGAGCCTACAGAAGTCGGAGCCAAAGGTCCCGTGGCAAGGGTTGTACATTAGAGACAGCGCCTAATCATTCTGGTGGGTGGAAAACAGAAAAGGACCCTGACCATTTACCTCAATCCACCCATCCTTTCCTGCCCAAAAGAAAGCCAGGTGTGCAGCCACCTCTGTCAACTTCTGTGGACAACCCAACACCCATTGAGCTTTTCAAAATGTATTTTGACAAGTCCGCTATCAAAACACTGTGTTCCAACACTAATAAAAAAGCAGCAAGGAATACTGCTGCAGGGAAAAAGTTCAAGTGGACTGAAGTCACAGAAGAAGAAATGTCCAAATACATTGGCCTCACACTCTACATGGGCATTCTAAAGCTTCCAAAGCTCAGAGATTACTGGCGTGTCAAATCCATCTTCCATGTTCCTTACCCTCAAAATGTCATGTCCAGAGACCGGTTCCTCAGCATCACATGGAACATGCACTTGAGTGACCCTGCAGAAGATGCTGCCAATGACAGGAAAAAAGGCACCGATGAGTATTTTTACTCCTTGCTCTTCTCGTTTGGCACTCAACAGAGGTAGTCGCTTAGATTTCACTCCCCGCCCTACCCTTTTTTTTCCTCCCTGCTTGCTTCTGCTGTCTCGTCTCATCTATTGAAGAGACTCCTTCTGCACGGCTCTCCAAACTAGAAAATTATGGATTTGATCAACTGGTCTCTCAGCGCGATTGACACCATCTTCTCAACGAGAAGTTTGGGTTCTGGGGAACCTGTTTGTCCTGACGGGATGTTCGCGGCCGGATATACGAGGGATGCATGGGAGAAGTGGCAAATCGTGTGTCTGGCGGCTCTTTCCGTTGAGGACGCTGAGGATATCTACCTTTTCGGCACCATGATAACAGGTATTCTGCTGATTGGATTAGGCTTTACCCTGGGTTCCAGCACCTTTATAACCTGGGGTTTGGAGCCTGTGGAACCATCAAGGACACAAGAATTGGTGTCCCAAAAACCAAAGTGAATGCGCTGACAAGGAAATCTCCACGGGGGCAATAAGGTGGATCAGACAGGTATCACTCCTTTTCACAAAATGGATGGACACACGAGAGGTGAGTGTGTGCACTACTCTACACACTGCATACTTGGGGGACACTGTGAAAAGAGTGTGCAAATCCAGCAGTGGGTAAAAGAACGTGGATGTTCCAGTTCCTACGGCTGTCAAAGATTAAAATCGCTTCATGGGGGGAGTTGACCTTTCAGACCAGTTGATTGGCTACTATTCCTCATGGAAAAAAAGCAGGAAGTGGTACATGACTGTGCTTCGCCATTTCATTGACATTGCTGTCACAAACAGCTACTTGCTGCACAATCAACTGTGTAACAGCAAAGAGGAGCAGCCCATGACACACCAGGGCTTCCAAGAACAGTTGACAGCGGAGCTGTGTGGGGTGTCATTGCAACCTGCACGGGAGAGCTACCAGCACTTACCTGTTGCCATTTCTGGTACAGTTGGCTCAAAAAAGCCACACAGGGGCGCAGGAAATGCAGGCTGTGTGGGAAATGCACTCCATTCATGTGTGAGGCATGCCAAGTGCCCCTCTGTGTTATTCTGGACAGGAACTGTCACAAGTCCTATCACAGTTAGGGTTGCCTGTGTGTATGTAGGGGTGCCGTATGTATATATGTGTATATTTAGTGGTTCAGCATGTTTAGGTCTGAATTGACCGTTTTTTTTATTTTATTTTTTTATTTATAAATTACCATTTATTTTTACACAAGAATATCTGACATGGTCTCATTCAGTTCAATCAACATTGCTCTCAAAAGCAAAATGTTACTGTTTGGCTTCACAGCACACTGTTTATAAAAATGAGTGTATCTCAAAAACTAATTTATGTAAACTGTTCAAATCAATTTTGTGTAGTTCTAAAGTGTTTTATGCAAGTTCTTTACAATGACAAATTTGAGGTTGACATTAGTCATATTTCTGTATTTAATAAAATATGTAAAAAAAAATTCTAATCATATTTTTGCATGTGTTTATTGCACTTTTGAGCTATTTATCTAGTTACTATGGATTTCTTACATACATAGCCTTCAAGTTGGGGATGTAAGGATTGTATTGATATATGGCATATCAAAATATTCAAAAGAAGAGTTCAGCTGTAAAGGGTTAAGTCACAACAAAACTTCAAGACACACTGTAACACACCGCATTCAAAACCCTGTAAATGCTATGTGTTAATCGCTAGCCTTTAATGCTAATAGCTCTGCATAGGCTCCAATGCAAGCTCCTAAGCTTCAGTTAGCCTAGCTTCGTGCTAATGCTATTTGTTTACAAATCTCAAAATGGCGCTGGGACTGAGCCTGTGCACTTGACTTCCCGTTATGGTGACGTAAGGGAGCCTGTCAGTTTGGACACAGAGAGACACCGGGTGATCAGTGAAACATCTATGCCTTTCACACTACCATCAAAAAGCAACTATTTAGATTCTTATCTTTTTATAGCACTGACAATCTCACTCGTTTAGAGCGAGATTAATTAATCCACAGATTAATTACTAATATAACAGCATTACTGAGACTTTGGCAAGTCTCAGTTCTGGTGTCAGTTTGTTCTGACAGACAAAAGCAGTGGATTTATCATCACACAATTTTAATTTGATCAAGATCAATATTCTTCCATAACGCTTTTGGCCACTCATTTTGAGTGCCGAGCATCCTAAGTTCACTCATTTAGTGAATCAAAAAGAGGCAGAGACAATTAGTTAGCTAATCTAATATTCTCAAATCCGAGAGATACACAGTTTAATCCGAAGTGGGATGCGCACTAGCAGATTAACGCTCATTTGTCTCTTTTGCGCTTTAGAGCGGCTCATTGTCTTAACAGACAAATATTAATTATTTACTGCTATTCATTTTCTTCTTAACAACAACTCGCATTGCACTGTCTTTCATTCAAAACGCAGTGTGCCACAAACATGAATACAGTATCACAAACAAATGCTGTTTCTCTGTATCTAATCTATTTTTCTGGATAAAATAGAACAAAACACAAATTGACTTATGAATGTGTTATGAATTTTCAAATTTAACTTATGTCAGCTGTTATACTCCACCATTATGTAACGTATTTTAAAGCTATTAATTCAGCTTTGGGGAATCATTAATCATATTACAGATTCAATATTGATTTGATTGAAGTGATATTAATCTTTAACTTATAATTTATACATTATTAAAGACTCGTACAGCGACCATTAACATCAGTATATCTTTAACAATTTAATTTATCTTCGTGGCAAATGATAAAACAAACAAAATACTACTTTATCAAATTTTGAGCTAGGTAACACGATCTTTGGCAAATAGTTTAAAACTTGAAAATCACAGATCACAAGACACCATTCTTTATACAGTGGGGCAAAAATGTATTTAGTCAGCCACCAATTGTGCAAGTTCTCCCACTTAAAAAGATGAGAGAGGCCTGTAATTTTCATCATAGGTATACCTCAACTATGAGAGACAAAATAAGAAAAAAAAATCCAGAAAATCACATTGTATGATTTTTAAAGAATTTATTTGCAAATTATGGTGGAGAATAAGTATTTGGTCACCTACAAACAAGCAAGATTGCTGGCTCTCACAGACCTGTAACTTCTTCTTTAAGAGGCTCCTCTGTCCTCCACTCGTTACCTGTATTAATGGCATCTGTTTGAACTCGCTATCAGTATAAAAGACACCTGTCCACAACCTCAAACAGTCACACTCCAAACTCCACTATGGCCAAGACCAAAGAGCTGTCAAAGGATACCAGAAACAAAATTGTAGACCTGCACCAGGCTGGGAAGACTGAATCTGCAATAGGTAAGCAGCTTGGTGTGAAGAAATCAACTGTGGGAGCAATTATTAGAAAATAGAAGACATACAAGACCACTGATAATCTCCCTCGATCTGGGGCTCCACACAAGATCTCACCCCGTGGGGTCAAAATGATCACAAGAACTGTGAGTAAAAATCCCAGAACCACACGGGGGGACCTAGTGAATGACCTGCAGAGAGCTGGGACCAAAGTAACAAAGGCTACCATCAGTAACACACTGCGCCGCCAGGGACTCAAATCCTGCAGTGCCAGACGTGTCCCCCTGCTTAAGCCAGTACATGTCCAGGCCCGTCTGAAGTTTGCTAGAGAGCATTTGGATGATCTAGAAGAGGATTGGGAGAATGTCATATGGTCAGATGAGACCAAAATATAACCTTTTGGTAAAAACTCAACTTGTCGTGTTTGGAGGAGAAAGAATGCTGAGTTGCATCCAAAGAACACCATACCTACTGTGAAGCATTGGGGTGGAAACATCATGCTTTGGGGCTGTTTTTCTGCAAAGGGACCAGGACGACTGATCTGTGTAAAGGAAAGAATGAATGGGGCCATGTATCGTGAGATTTTGAGTGAAAACCTCCTTCCATCAGCAAGGGCATTGAAGATGAAACGTGGCTGGGTCTTTCAGCATGCCAATGATCCCAAACACACCGCCCGGGCAACGAAGGAGTGGCTTCGTAAGAAGCATTTCAAGGTCCTGGAGTGGCCTAGCCAGTCTCCAGATCTCAACCCCATAGAAAATCTTTGGAGGGAGTTGAAAGTCCGTGTTGCCCAGCGACAGCCCCAAAACATCACTGCTCTAGAGGAGATCTGCATGGAGGAATGGCCAAAATACCAGCAACAGTGTGTGAAAACCTTGTGAAGACTTACAGAAAACATTTGACCTCTGTCATTGCCAACAAAGGGTATATAACAAAGTATTGAGATGAAATTTTGTTATTGACCAAATACTTATTTTCCACCATAATTTGCAAATAAATTCTTTAAAAATCCTACAATGTGATTTTCTGGATTTTTTTATTTTATTTTGTCTCTCATAGTTGAGGTATACCTATGATGAAAATTACAGGCCTCTCTCATCTTTTTAAGTGGGAGAACTTGCACAATTGGTGGCTGACTAAAGACTTTTTTGCCCCACTGTAAATGAAAGGTTTATTTGCTAACTGTTATTCTACATTATATGATGGACTAAACATGCTAAACCACATTATGCACACACACACACACACACACACACACACAGGACAGGAGTTTTGCTGTTGCAAGAAAGTTTAAGTCTAGCACTGTTTTGTTATCTTGTAACTTTACCAGAGGTGGATCACAGCAGATACTTCACTATCTTTACTGCATACAGATCAATTCACCAATTTCCAGCAACAATAGAGATTTGTTTGATTTACTTTATTTAAGCTGATCTGGTGTTTCCGCGTGTTTGAGGGAGACCTCCAACTACTGGTTGCGTCATCGCGTGATGTCACTGGGCAACCCCTCTCATGATTGGCAGTTTCTTTGTGATGTGATGACGCTCTTAGGAAGTTTGTTTAGAGTTCTTACAGCTTCTCCCAATCAGATTGTTCCTGTGGGGCGGAGCCCCACCCCACATGGCTTCTTTCTGTGCCTGCTTAATTATTTTACCTCTAATAACTTATAAAAGTATTCATCGTTCATACGATGCTGAGAATCGACATAGAGTTCACACAAAATTGTTGCATTTATCATGACCATTCGTGAGAAATCAAACTCAACATATTTCACACACGTTGAAAGCTTTTCCTGCTAAAACATAAAACGGGTTCAGATTAAAGATTAGAAATAACACATCATG